>QRFJ01006427.1:0-127413 GCA_006176705.1 Cocos nucifera | reverse complement strand
TCGGTGGGTAGAGGGGCCGCCCTTATGATGATCATGAGAATGCAAGTCCAGAAATGCATTGGTGCATGTGTAAGATGTGAAATAAGTGAAAGGAGTTTTTCTATTTAGATTTTTTCACATTGGACTCGAATCGAATGATTACATCATACTGATACAGAGACTAGGGTTTTGACGTAGTTACCTTAACTCCTAATGATGAGTGGCTCAAGATAGAGAGGAATATCACACAGGTGAACGGTGCACAAGTAGGTTCACATTTCAGCTCTAATGTGATTCCACCAATATAGCTGCTAGGTGTCACTAGTGGATTTTGGGAGCAATTAGAATGATTTAGATGATCGATCATTCTAGCTGTTTCGAGATAGAAGGAGTTCTGAACCATTCGAAAGGAGTTTCGATGTATGTCTATGATAGAGAATCTATGACAATATCCCATTAACATACAGAAGGTGAACCTAACTGGTCACGACAAACAGGGTTTTGAATGCTGGTGATCATCAATTTGAACTAATCTAGTTCAATTGACCATCTTATATGAGTATTCAATTGAGGTCAAGAAATCGTGCTAGCACTCGATTGAACCTAACGTTCTTCTTTTACTATCATAAATAAGTTGTCTGACTGAGCCAAAGGAGTTTGTGCTAATGAGAGGCTTCATTATGGTCTGATGGAGGGTTGTCCAGTCAGAAATATGGTTGTCTTATTGTAAGACATTACCTGCCATTTTTGGGTCACTCTGCATTTTCTGTTCTTTGGACTTTGGTCAAAAGTCTAACCTTTGACTGGTCAATCACGTTGACCATTCACCTTTGACTTTTGACCACATTCATGCACCTATTGGAGAGCTGGTGGGGCTTGTTTCCCTTGACCAGAACCTGGCAAGGAAAAGGGCGCACGTCTAAGGGTGGCTGCGAGCCAAGTAGGAGGCGCCTGAGGAGTCCTTGTTGGACAAGGACTCCACCTCCCTTTAGGATTCTAATTAGAGTTTCTACTTAAGAATCCCAGTTTGACTGGTCCTTTAAGGCGCCCTCTAAGGAGGAATCCAGGGGTCTCTATCCAACATCAGATTTAGATGTTTCGAATTTCAGCAAAGTGGGTTGTGATTGTTTGAGAGGAATAGGAGTTGGATCACAAGAGGTTGTAAATAATGACCTTGCGCCCCAACCTAAATTCTAATGGCTATTTAGAATCTGGTAGAAGGCTAGGGTTCTTGCGTGCTAAGATCCAGAACCTGTCGCTGCAATCAGGATCATCTACTAGGGTAATAGGATTACACGGCAAATCAAGGTAATTAAATTAATTGTATTTATTCTTGTTTTTCATTTTATATTATTAAAATAATAAGAATACAGATCTAAGAATATATCAAAGAATCTGATTGAGATCAAGAAGAAATTATTTTAATGAATATATTCTTTTGATGCTAATAGATCTTGGACCGAACCTGGACCAAAATCAGGATTTCCCTCAACTGGTATTCAGAGGCCCTGGTTCTATGATTGGTTAGATCTGATATTTTAATTTTATTTTAATTACAAAATAACATTATTTCATATTTGTCACATGAGATGTGATCAGATCTGAAATTCAGAAAAATTAGAAATAAATGATTGGAATTCTAAGAACAATGAAGGATTGGTCATGACTAGTTCTAGAATAGAATAGTTCTATAGAATAGTTTTGATGTCTTTGATTTAATATATGATTAAATCATTATTTTAGATCTTCTTATTTACTATTTTTGATATTATAAGTGTTATATAACATCTTGATAAACAGCAAATAAAACTTATTTATTTAAAATTCATATGAGATATGATAGATTGCATTGACAAAGACTAATTGTAGAATAGGTTCTAAGCTAATGTAGTTTCCCCTTTTAGAATTATAATTTGAAAAAATTATTTTGATATAGATATTAAATAATTTTTTAGATTAATTAATGTGATATTTAGATCTGAAACATGCATGAATTGATACATATGATGTATGCAAAATATGCTTTGATTAGATCCTAAAATTTGTATATGAAGATTATTGATATAGATCTATACTGTTTTGTTAGATTTTAATGTTCTGATTAAGGCGTTCCTCTTTGGCCGTCGGTCATATAAAGGGAAGAAGGGTTTAAAAGGCCCTCTCTTCCATTTCGATGGGTGTTTCTTATGACGTGTAGGGGTGCTGGCTGTTCGTCCTTAATCAAGAAAACCCAAAACTGTACTTTCTGCAAAACCCTAGATCCTGAAACACCTAGGATTTATTGTGCATCTTTTGTTTATGAACCAGCAACTTAAGTTAGAAATTAGTTTATTGAATATAATTAGGTCTAAATTGAGAATTTCAGATCTAATGACATATTCATAATACTGGTTCGGGCTTGGGTAGCTCATGTTAGGTCTATAGCGGTTGATCAAAACCGAATCAAGAGTTGGTTAGATGGGATCAACAATGCTTAAATTGACCAGCTAGATAGGATTATAGTCTGGGTTCAAGATCGAGTCACGTCAAGCAAGACCTAATTTAGGCTCAAGGTTAGAGTCTGATTGTAGAGCTAGAGCCCAATTGGTTCTGATCAAAGTTAATTTGGTGTCCTAAGGTAAGTTTGGCAATCAATGATGAGACCGACTGGTTTTTAATTGGAAGCTAACTCGCCTGAATCGTCTTGTGCGAGTTAACGCATATTCCTGTCCCAGGTTCGATCCTTCCTGGCCATATCTGTTGTCACAGTTCTGATCTGAAGGTGGTCATAAATCCGAGCTGACCCATGCCAGACTAGGTTAGTCATATATTGTTATGACTAACTCAAGTCTAGTTTAATGAGATCTGAATCAATTCTCACCTAAGAAATAGAATTAAAGCCGAGGTCTTCCGACCATTGTAGAACGTCGTGGCCCTCCGGAGTTGATTGTTCTGGCTGGATACAGTGGCTCAGTTGCACCGGAAGCACGCAACCATCGTCTAGTTAAGGCATTGGAATGCTATGGGGCTGGAGGATGAGTTGGCTCAATATATCGCGATATACGGTGAGGACCTAATTAGGAACCCAGTCTATGCTAATGGTGGGTACTGACTTAACTAAGGAGTGATCAATATTCTGTGATTACGGTGATGATTCCCATAGATTAGAGACAAAGTGTTGGTGCACATGATTAGAGAATCATTGAACAAGAGTTTGTTCACCATTTGGCTAACCCGCTCCAAATAATGCTTTAGGTTGAGGTTGTGATGTTTCCCTTTGGGTGAGTAACCCCCCGACACCACCTAGTAAATCATCAATCACGAAGATTTTTGCATCTCTTACAGAGAGAGTGTAGGGATTCGAGAAAATAGTGGGAGCTAATTTTGTTTTAAAAATAAAATCTCTAAAAATTGTGTCAAGTCAAAATTAACAGTATCTTAACTAGAATTTGACTCTCTACCAGAAAATTGTCTGCGTCCAACCCACTGGCACGTTCTCAGACACACATACGACTGACTGGAACCCAATTATAAAGATTGGCTCAGGAACTAAAAGAATTGTTTTGGGTTCGAGAAGTTAACACATGGTGTTTGTGACCAGTGACCCTCCCACCTTGCTACCAGCTCGTCCATCCACTGAAACAGAGAGCGTCTCTGAAAAATGGTTGACGAAGACCAATAAGGCAGATCTAACATGTTTGGGCTCGTATTCTGATGGCATCCAGCGCCACATGAAGATATCGGGACTCGCTCGCCAAATGTTGGCTTCACCTTTAGGTAGATGTTTGGTGAACAGAGTCCGACAGCCAAATTCAGTCACGAAATGATCTTTTTAAGGCTAAGATGCGTGATGGGCAGTCCTAAGGCCAAGATGTCACTGTCTGACATGATCAAGGACATGAAAGAGTCTTTGAGAAAGCTCGGTGTGAGTTTGGACTTGGTGTCTGAAGCAATGATATTATTCCTACATCCTTACTGATGTATGGGCAAGTTCATCATGAATTACCAATGCTATAAACTTCAAAATTCCTTGGTCGAGTTGATGAATATGCTGAGATTACAGCTGGAGCTTTCCCCTAATGAAAGGTTTAAAGCCTCAAGTTCTTGCTATGGAACGGCTCTTCAAAAGAAGTCTTATGGAAAGAAAAGTAAGTCTGTGAAAAAGCAAAGGTAGAAGATCAAAGGAAGAAGAGGCAGAAACGAGAAGAAGGGTCGATGGCAAGGAAAGTGTTTCCTTGCAAACAGCGACAGCCATTTGGAAGCGGAACTGCGCCTACTTACTGTGCCACCTAAAGAACAAGAAAGGAAGGTCCTTCTGGAGGTAATGCTCGTTATTGAGCTCTAACCTTATGATTTCTTCTGCATCCAGTTCGGGTGCTTGACTCTGGTTCTAGTGCTCATCTTGCACATTCTATGCAGGGTCCTTGAGGATAGACAGGAGGCTAGGGATGGAACATGATCTACGTGTCGGTATGGAGCAAGAGTTGCTGCAGTAGCCGTGGGAAACATTCCCTCTGCGCTTTACCATCGTGGTTTAGACTAGTTTTTATAAAGACTGTTTATTATGGACTGCAGCTAGACAGGAATTTTGATTTCTCTGTTTTCATGCTTAGCAACAAGAAGCGTTTTGTGATCACTTCTTTAGGACATTGTAACATTCTTTATGAAAAGAAATAAAATTGCAAATGGTTTTTCCTTATTAATGGTCCTTTATAGTTTGCATATTATGTACCTGTTTTAACTATCCGGCAAAACGTGAATGCCAAACATGACCTAGGGAATAGTCCAAACGACAGATTATCATGGACCTGAGATTAGGTCATATAGCAGAAGATCAGGATTAACGAAATGGAGAAAAATGGGCTACTTTGAGTCCATTGACATTTGTGAGTCGTATCCAAACTTGTGAATTTTGTCTTCAGGCAAAATGACAAACTCCCTTTTTGTTGACATGGGGAGGGGCCACAGACTCTCCTTGTCCCTAGTACATATTTCTGATGTGTGCGGCCCATGTCGTATGTGCCCGGCTAGAAGGTAATTTTGTCTACTTCATTTACCTTACCGGATGAATCCATCTTAGGTATGCGGTATAGTGTATTTATGAGAATAATCTGAAGTCCTTTTGAAAAGTCAAAGCAATTCAGACATGAGTAGAATAAACAAATCTGGAAAACCCATTAGAGATTCTTCGATCAGATCGAGGAGGTGAATACCTTAGCCGGGAATTCCTAGACTATCTTAAGGAAATTGGCATGTCTCGTCAATGGACTCACCGAGGACACACCACAACTTCACAGGGGTTTCAGAACGGAGAAATTGGATCTATTGGATATGGTATCCGAACTCCATGATGAGCTCTACCAGACCTCCCAGATTTTTTTGGGGACATTTCATTTTATACTTCAATTTTATTTACTGAATAGGGTTTCCCTCTAAACGCGGGGTGTGGCTAACCACCGGTATGAGATATGGCCATGGTAAGAAACGCAAGTCATGAGTCATCTGCAGATTTGGGGTTGTCCGGAGCTTTATGTCAAAAGACAACAAGCGGTGCAGTGTAGAGTTTTAGTGTTCCTTTAGAGCTCGAGTTCATAGGATATATCTAAGAGTATTAGGATACTAATTTCTACATTCCAGAAGACCACAATAGTGATTGTGAGGTCGACACTGCCATTATTTCTTGAAAATTAGTTTTTTTATTCAAGATAGTGGGCCAGTTGGAAAGCAGTTAAGCTTGAATGAGTCCTACACAGCAGAACGAGCTAAGGACACAAGTGGACAAAAATCAGGTAGAGCTAATAAACACTACCTCTTCCTACCTCGTAGTCGGAAAGAGTTTCCCATCCCCTGAAGAGATACTTAGGTGACTTATTTCCAGGAATATAGAGGAAATGTTCCTCAATAGGTAATGGTGCTCATGGTGATGATCCATAAAATACACGAGGCGATATCAGATTATCGACTTCAGAGAAATGAGTTGAGGCAATGAAGTCAGAGATCGACTCGATGCACTCATAACCAAGTCTGGACTTGGTAGATCCACAGAAGGTATAGTACTATTTTGGGTGTTAAATGGACTTCCAAGAGAAAGATTGTGCAGTGGCAATGTGAGACATTCAAGGCTAGCTGGTGGCAAAAAGGTTATGTCAACGTGAGGCATTGACTATCAGGTATACCTTTTCCCGGTAGCTATGGTCTAAAAATCCATTCCGCACATTGCTTGCTGTTGCACGCCTATTTCGATATTATGAAATTAGGCAAATTGGACGTGAAAACGGCATTCCTAAATGGATATCTGAGGAAGATGATCATTATGGAAACAGCCTAGTTGGTTCCCAACATCCATGATAACTGATGCACAAGGTTTGCAAGCTGCAAAGGTCCCATATTATGAACTTAAGCAAGCATTTCTCGGAGCTGGAACACTAGTTTCAAATGATGTGATGCAAACAAAGTTTGGTTTCATCAAAAAGAAGATGGAACCATGTTGTTTTCAAAAGGGTCTGGGTAGCGTGTTGTTCCCTCGTATTGTACGTAGATGACACCTCCTTATTGGGAATCGAGATATTCCCATGTTGACATAAGTCAAGATGTGTGTTGTCTAAGGAATTCCTCCATGAAAAGACGCTAGGTGAAGCATCTTTATTCTACGGAATTGAAAGGTCTATAGGGATTAGACGATAGGTATGGTAGGACTTTCACAGAAGAATGTACATAGAAGAAGTAGTAATAAGAGGTTTAGTAATGATGAAATTAAGAGGGGATTATAACCCTTCAGACATCGGTATTTCAATCTTTCCAAGAAGATTGTCCCAGCACAACGCTGAGGAAATAGAGACGGCAATGATCAAGATCCCTTAATGCTTCTGCAATAGGGAGCTCTCATTGTTGCCAATGTGCTATGTACATCGACCGTGAATATATGCCCATGCCTGTGAGTGTCATCAAGCAGATATCAGTGTCAAATCAGGTGAAGAACACGGACTTCTGTGAAAATGTATCCTTAAGTATTGAGAAGAACTAGGAATAATATGTTTGGTCTTATGGTAAGGAAGAACTCCAAGTTTCAGGGATACACAAGACTCGGAATTCATGTCCGATATAGATGATCGAAAGTCGACATCTGGAAGTTCTGTTTGTGTGATGGGTGGAGCTTGTCAGCGTGAAGAAGTTCCAAGCAAAACTGTGATATGCGATCTACCATGGAAGTCAGAATATTAAGTAGGCATCAGAGGTCTACAGCGAAGGAAGCATTCTGGTACATATAAGTTTTGCTGAGAAAATCTGGAGTAATGCATCAATGCATTCCTCTTTAACTGTGGACACAATGGCGCCATATGCCCTTGCTAAGGAGTCGAGGTCTACACTAGAAGTTCCAAGACATTGAGCGGCGATATCATCTCATCCGGATTTACTTGGAAAAGGTTACGTTGAGGTCAAGAGAGTCACTCCACAAGATAATGTGGCAGACCCCTTTATAATAGCCTCGGGCCAGCAGAAGATCGAAGCCACCTTGAGAAGATGTGGACTTAGACTAGTAGCCAATTTGGCTTTAGGTACAAGTGGGAGATTGTTAGATATATGTGCCCTAGAAGCCAGAATTGGCTGACACTTGTAAATACACTTCTAGGGGCAAAATTGTAATTTTTGACTATAATTAATGAAATGGGTTTTTTCTATCACATATGTGTAATTTAGTGTCTGTGATACATCCTTTGAGTTAATGGTAATGATAATTCATATTTCCAAGAGTTGAAAAATTTAAGACATGAATAATCATTATTCTCATAAACAGCTCCCGACCATAGGATCATCACGAGGAATGGTGATTGATCCGGAATGGTTGGTGTATGATCCGCTTCTCTTTAGTAGATGAGTTCTTGAGTCCTACCGGTGTGGAGACACCGGAGCGAGACGTACAGGTACTCGTGTTAGAGAACGAGGCACTGAGCGTGAACCACCTCGAGAGTCATTAGGGAGTTCTACCTTCTCGTCAATGACTGACTCGAATGCTGCAGTAGTGTGTCTGGTTAATTTTGACCTGTAGATGCATCGGCAGTTCACCTTGAGGGTGTTATGTTTGAACTACACCATTACTCGGTCTCCTGCCATAGTGAACCTGAGGGGTATGTTGGCTGTGACATGTTCATTGTAGGAACTGGATTGCATCAAGATGGGATCTATCTACCTCGGTTGGTAAGAGGAGCAGCCCTATGATGATCATGAGAATCAAGTCCAGAAATCCATGGCCATGGTAAGAGTGAAATTAGAAAGAGTTTCTATTTTAGATTTTCACATTGGACCTCGAATCGAATGATTACATCATATGACAGAGACTAGGGTTTGACGAGTTCACCTTAACCCATAATCTGATCGGAGGCTCAGATAGAAAACTGAATCACACAGGTAACTGTACCCAAGAGGTTCGACATTCAGCTCTGATGGGTTGCACCATATACTGCTAGGTGTCCTGGTGGATTTTTGGGAGCATTTAGAATGATTTAGATGATCGAGTTCATTCTAGTGTTGAATCAGAAGAGTTTCTGATCACATCGAAAGGAGTTTCGATGATGTCTATTGATAGAGATCATGACATATATCCCATTACATACAGAACACTGAACCTAACTGGGTCAACAAAGGTTTGAATCTGGTGATCATCAATTGAACTGATCTAGTTCAATTGATCTGAATGAGATTCAATTAGGTTCAAGGAAATCGTGCTAGCAATCGATTGAACCTAACGTTCTTCTTTTAACTATCATAATAAGTTGTCCTGACTGAGCCAAAGGAGTTTGTGCTCAATCAGAGGCTTCATATGGTTGATGGAGGTTGTCCAAGTAGATAGGTTTCTTATTTTAAACATTACCTGCATTTTTGTCACCTGCCATTTTCTTGTTTCTTATGACTTGGTCAAAAGTCTACCTTTGACTGGGTCAAACGTTGACATTTCACTTTGACTTTTGACTAATGTCATGCACCTATTGGAGAGGCTGGTGGGTGGCTTGTTCCTGCCAGATACTGGCAGGAGAAGGGCGAGCCAAGGGTGGCGCGAGCCCAAGTAGGGAGGCCCTAGGAGTCATTTGTTGGACAGGACTCCACTCCCTTTAGGATTCAATTAGAGTTCTACTAACAATCCAGTTTGAACTGGTCTTAGGCACTCTAAGGAGGAATCCAGGGGTCTCTATTCAACCTCAGATTTAGATCTGATTTCACAATGGGTTGTGATTAGGGTTGAGCGGAAGAGGAGTTGGATCATAAGAGGTTATAATAAGCTTGCGCCCATACCTAATTTTGCTATTAAGATCCGGTAGGGCGCGCTTTGCGTGGTAAGATCAGAACTTCCGCTGAATCAGGAATCATCTAACAGGGTAATAGGTTACCAAATCAGGTAAATTAAATTTGATTTATTTTATTTGTTTTATTTTATTTATTAATAATAAGAATCAGATTGAACTATCAATCTGATTGATAAGAGATTTTGAATATATTACTTGTAATCGTATCAGATTGGACGACCTGAATGGGAATGGATTTCCTTTCAGCAGAATCAAAGAGGTTGGTTCGGCCTGACGGTTGTTAGTCGGATATTTTTTGGAAGACATTCAGATCGAGATGAACCAAGAACCCCCCTAACAAAAAAAATAGAAAAATCAGAAGCTAGAGGTGATAAGCTGAATAACCTTAGAGAAGGATTAGGAACTGATCTAACTATCCAGGAAGGATGAAAGGATATGGATATGATGAGGATCATTTGAAAGGGTGTTTGGAGCTCAGGAAGAATGAGAGAAGGTGAGACCCACGAGAAGCAGGTGAATGGGGGATCGAATCAAGAGAGAACTGAGCAGGGATGACTTTCGAACAATAAGAGGTCTTAAATAGCCAGAGGTAATCAAAGTAGTCATGATGCAGGATTGACTTTATTGTCAGCGTATGCATGTGGTCTAGTATGATGAGACGACGGGCGGGTCTTATGGACCACCGTCCTATGAGAGTTTCGGTAGGGAGATTCGAGCGGGCTTTTTTGGACTCATTTTGGACCTTAGAAAGTTTCGTGCAGCAGTAACACCACGAGGTAGATAGATCCCATCTTGATGCAATCCAGTTCCTACAATGAACATGTCACAGCCAACATACACCTCAGGGTTCCATATGGCTAGGAGACCGAGTAATGGTGTAGTCAAACTATAACATCCTCAAGGTGAACTGCCGATGCATCTCAGGTCAAAGAACCAGACACACTACTGCAGCATCGAGTCAGTCATTGACGAGAAGGTAGACTCCCTAATGACTACTCGAGGTGGTCACGCTCAATGCTCTCATTCTCTAACGAGTACCTGTACTCTCACTCCGGTGTCTCCACACCGTAGACTCAAGACTCATCTACTAAAGAGAAGCGATCGTACACCAACCTTCCGGATCAATCACCATCCTCGTGATGATCCTATGGTCGGGAGCTGTTTATGAGTTAATAATGATTATTCATGTCTTAAATTTTCAACTCTTGAAAATATGAATTATCATTACCATTAACTCAAAGGATGTATCACAGACACTAAATACACATATGTGATAGAAAATAACCCATTTCATTAATTATAGTCAAAATTACAATTTTGCCCCTAGAAGTGTATTACAAGTGTCAGCCAATTTTGGCTTCTAGGGCACATATATCTAACATCTGCACCCCTGGCCAAGGTAGAACCTAGGAACATGTCCCGCTCAGCTTTTGCTCTATACACCATCCCATCCATCCTTACCTCAGATGATCTTTCTTTGATCTAAATCCAATATGGAATCCCTCCAGAATATGACCTTGAACTCCCTAGCTCCGACGATCAAGTCAGTTCTCCTCCAACCGATTGGTTTTATTTGTACATAGAAGCTTGTGTGCCTGGCTTAGACTCCTACTGTCCCCATTCATAGTCACCCTCTTCTGATTCTTAAACATCCCCTTCGCATCTCTTCATACCAAACTTCTTTTGATTCATCTTAGGTTTTCTTTTCCTCTATCGATTGATCGAAGTCTAGCTGACCATTTCATTTTTTAGGAATTTCTATACCTTCAAGTGCCATCCTTCCATGAAGGATTGATGGTACTTTTTCCCCCAGGTTGGCAAGAAAGGGTTATTGAAAGGTGCCCCTTCTTTCATTCACAACTAGAAGGAAAAGTTCTTTTTTGTACATTGCCTGATCTTACCATTAGGTCATCCTTCATGGGGTTATATTAAAGAATCAGTTCACCGAGCTCCTAGCTTAGATGGAGCCGATCTTGATTCCTCTGAGAAACTCAAGGTGTACCGAGCTTCTCCCCTTCCTGACCTTCTAAAGGAATAGACCTTGTTCAACCTGGGTCTGAGTTCTCGCGATCTTGCTGGTACATCTTTTGGTTTTTGAATCCACACGATTTTGCACACATGTATTGCCACTGACCACTCTTCTTTTTCTACTATAGAAATGGATGCACAAGCCGCTAAGATGCTTACCAAAGGACTCTTCACCAAGAAGAAGAAAGGAAAGGTGCAAGAAGATGGCTCAAAGAGGACGAAGGTCAGTGTTTCCAGCTTTGGAGTCCTTGCCTATACTGTTGCTGTGTTTGAGGTCATCATTAGCATCGAGATTACCCCAACTACCAAGGTTGACACCGCTAGCATGGGCCTGGTGCCTTCCATGCCCTTAGGTCTCTCCAGCGGGGATCGGGTTTCAGAGCTCCCTGTCAAGAAAGGAACAGGAGAGGGAAGAAAAAAGAAAGCCATTGCGAAGATATCCTGCAAGGCCTGCTTAGGCGGACCGAATGGCAATGACAACGAACGAGGGGAGGATCCCTTCGACAACCCAGAGATTATCTAGGATCTTGCCAATAGGTTTGCCATGCCCGAGGTGGTGGACCAGATGGCTGACTTAGACCCACGGTAGCTCATCTGGAGTTCTCTCAGAACCATCCTCAAGGTGATTGCTCCATTGCTCAACTCTTTCTTTTCTCTTTTGCACTCTTCTTCTTCTCTCTCTTTTTTTTTTTAACACCAATTATTTGTTACAGTCGGATCACTAGATGCTCACTCACATCAAGAAGGCATGTCTTCAGGAGGCAGAGGCTCAGAAGTCCAAGGAGGACCTTCGAGTTGAGGTCTGCCATCTTCAAGAGAGGGTCAATGAGGTCGAGCATCTTGCCGAAGAGAAGACGGCAGGCATCAAAAGTCTTCAGGATGTGCTCCATGAAGAGGAGTTCTCCTCGGCTAGACTAAAGGCCGCATTGGCCCTAGAGGAGGAGAGGAGGAAGGAAGCCAAAAATAGGATCGCCAAACTAGAGACCCAAATGGCAAAGTCAATCTCGAAGGCAATGACGCAGGCCATGGAAGAGTTCAAGACCTCTCCCGAGATGCAGAACCTAAATGTCGAGTTCGACCAGAAAGCATTTGTCAAGGGTTTTGAGCTCTGCAAAGGTAGGGTAGCCCAAAGGTTCCCCGAGCTCGACCTTGTCTTTCTAGAGGAAGAGGAAGATGATGTGGAGGTGGGACTGTCTAATGCAGTAGTCGACCTTTTCTTTGATGAGCTCGCTTTTGGCCCATCTGAACCTACCACAGAGGTGCCCAAACTAGTTCAAAAATCTAAGACGGTCAAGAGCGATCCAGCTCCATCCTTCGAGGTTGAGATCCTCGAGTAGTTGTACTTTTTTTATGTCTTGTACTCAAAAAATTTTGATTAAATGAAGTAAATTTTTTTCATACCCTTAAGCACTTTTCATATCTCGAATGCAGTCTTCCACCAATGCTGATCAATTGCCTCAGGGGGTTTCGATAAAGCCCTTGATAATGAACCTGAGGAAGGAAATTCATCTTCTGAGGAAGAAGTTGAAGAAGATGGAGGACGACCTTCGAACCTCACAAAAGAATACTTCTGAGATGACCAAAGAGGTCACTCGCCTTCGAGAATTGCATATGAAGGAAGTAGTGAGTTCAGTATCCAAAAGGGCAGCTTCGAGAAGGAGGTCGTCGAAGTCAAAAAAAATGCCAGTGACAAGTCCTTGGCACTAACAGCGAAGATCAGCTCTCTTGAAGCTGACATGAAGGATGCCGGAGAAAAGATCCATCTTCTAGAAGGGAACTCGCCATGGTCTACCGACAAGGCCCAGTACGATTGGGATTGGTTAATAAAGTTTTTCCAGCTTCAGAAATAGCTGCAAGATACTGAGAATTGACATAACAGCTATCGAGTGACTTGGGTAGAGAAGATGTCTAGGCTTGAAGGTGAGCTCAAGGTTGCCAGAGATGAAGCAACTCATCTTTGGAAGCGACTGCACAATAATTGGAGAGCCAGCATGAGTGGTGAATCGAAGGAGATTGCCTCCTTGAAGAGGACTGTTGATGAGCTTTTAGAGATGGTTGGGGCAGAGCAGGCCGAGGTTCAATGGCTGAAGTTTTAGCTCGCTTGTGAGCATCAGGCTGTCGAGGATGCGGAGGTTGAGTCTGAAGTTTTAAGAAAATAGCGGTGAGAGCTCAAGGATAAGTTTTAGCTTGCCAATAAAATGTATGTAGATGGTCTCTTCTAGAAGAAGGAGCTTCAGGAGGAGATCCTTAGGCTAAAGTAGGCCATGGTGATGGTCGGAGCCAGCAGCATGAAGTCCGAAGAATTTGGCTCGCCTTAGAGCTTCAACCTCTTTCTCCTTTTTTTTTCTCAGTGTAATCGATCTTATCGGCCTATGATTTGCTTGTAATGAGCTCATTTTTGTAATGAATAATACATTTTTTGCTATTTTCATTTTGCATGAACCTGAGACCTATTTGTAGCCTTACTTTCTTTACCTCATTTTTTTCTCTATCATTTTCTTATGAAATACTTGTTGCGGATGCCGAGCTCATTGTGGATGCTGGGCTTATTGCAGACATCGGACTAGAACCTCTCTTGTAAATTAGGATAAGGTTCTGCCCTTCGCATTTAACGTAGTTAGATTCTCGTGGGAAAACATGTGCAATGATTCTCCACCAAGCTTCTTCCTTCTCCACATCTTTGGTCTATGAGGTTCTGACATTTGCTCATGTTAGGATGTCGCTTTCCTTCTATTCTTATCATGGCTTACAAGGATGCGTTAGGATCATCGGTAGGGTCTCTTCCTCTATCCTATCTTATATCGACGAGGTCGTCAACTTTGCTTACATTAGGATGAGGTTCTCCTCCTATTTCTAACGTGGCTTGTGAGGGCACATTTGGGCCATTGATAGGGCCTCTCGCTCCATCCCATCTTAAATGGACAAGCTCTTCGACTTTGCTCACGTTAGGATGATGTTCTCCTTCTATTTCTAATAGGCTGTAGGGGCACATTAGGGCTATTGTCGAGGTCTCTCCCCTCCTCTCATCTAAAATGAACGAGGCCTTTGACTTTGCTCATTTTAGGATGAGGTTCTCCTCCTGTTCCTAACGAGTTGTGGGGCACATTAGGGCCATTGTCAGGGCCTCTCTCCTCATCTCGTCTAAAATGAACGAAGGCCTTCGACTTTGCTCACGTTAGGATGAGGTTCTCCTCCTATTCCTAATGGACTGTAGGGGCACATTAAGGGCCATTGTCAGGGCCTCTCCTCTCATCTCGTCTAAAATGAACGAGGCCTTCGACTTTGCTCACATTAGGATGAGGTTCTCCTTCTATTCCTAATGGACTGTAGGGGCACATTAGGATCATTGTCAGGGCCTCTTCTCTCATCTCGTCTAAAATGAATGAGGCCTTCGACTTTGCTCACGTTAGGATGAGGTTCTCCTCCTATTCCTAATGGGCTATAGGGGCACATTAGGGCCATTGTCAGGGCCTCTCCCCTCATCTCATCTAAAATGAATGAGGCCTTCGACTTTGCTCACATTAGGATGAGGTTCTCCTCTTGTTCCTAACGGGCTGTAGGGGCATATTAGGATCGTTGTCAGGACCTCTTCTCTTATCTCGTCTAAAATGAATGAGGCCTTTGACTTTGCTCATGTTAGGATGAGATTCTCTTCTTATTCCTAACGAACTGTAGGGGCATATTAGGATCGTTGTCGAGGCCTCTCCCCTCATCTCGTCTAAAATGAACGAAGGCCTTCGACTTTGCTCATGTTAGGATGAGGTTCTCCTCCTGTTTCTAGCAGACTGTGTTTGTTGTGAGATCAAGTTCGGAGGGTAGTCCTCCTTTATCATCGATATACAACAAATATTAGGGTGTTGAAGTAAGAAGATTTTATTATAATCAAATCATCAATAATACATTCACAGATTTTTTGAATTTCATGATTGAGGTAGGTCTACCCTTCTGAGTTTCTTTGAGTAGTATGTCCTAGGTCGGACGACCTCTGTGACCTCATAGGATCCTTCCCAATTTGGGGCAAGCTTTCCCTAGCTCTGAGGCTGAGATGGTGGCTCGCCGAAGCACTAAGTTCTCCACTCTGAACATTTTACCTCTGACACTAGAGTTATAGTATCGAGCCACCCTTCACTTGTAAGCTGTCATCCGAACATGGGCTTCCTCTTTTTTATCTTCTAGTAGATCAAGGTTGGCTTTGAGATCCTACGGGTTATGCTGCTTATTGAAAGCCACTACCCATGCCGATGGAAGCTTATGTTCGATCGAGATGGCTGCCACTATTCCAAAAGCTGAGGCGAATAGTGTTTCTTCAGTCGACAGCCTTTGGATAGTGCGGTATGCCCACAGAATATGATAGAGTTCGTCCGCCCAGGCCCCTCTTGTTCTTTCGAGTCTTGTCTTGATGCCTTGCAATAAGATTTGGTTGGTCACTTCAGCTTCCCCATTTGCCTATGGGTGAGCTACCGACATGAAGTGATGGAAGATGTTTAGATCTTCATAGAACTTAGCGAACCTCATCCTAGCAAATTATCACCCATTATCTATTATGAGTGTTCGGGGCAGAACAAACTAGCAAATGATTGACTTTTAGATGAAGTCCCGTACCTTGGCTGCAATAATTTTTGCTAGTGGTTTTGCTTCGACCTATTTGGTGAAGTAGTCGATCGCAACCAAAAGGAACTTCCATTGTCCGAACGCCATTGAGAAACAGCCAAGTATATCCATTCCCCACTATGCAAATGGCCAAGGTGTGCTTAGTGGAGTAAGCTCAGAGGTCGGCTATCTTCGTATATTTGCATTTCTCTGATAAGGGTCATATTTCTTGACATCATAGAATCGCGATACAAGGTCAGCCAATAGTATTCTTATCGAAGTAGTCTTTGTGATAAGGATCTGCCTCCTACATGACTTTCACAAATTCTCTCGTGCACTTTTCATAATGCAAAGTCAGCCTTTGAAGTTAGGAGATATCTTAACAGCGGTAGCGAATATGATCTTTTATACAACTTATGCTCATACAAAACGTATCGGAAGGCTTGATTCCTAAGTTTTCGAGCTTCTTTCAGATCATGAGGAAGAACTCCCTCTTTGAGATAGAAAACTAACAGGTCAATCCAGTTTGGCTTGAGCTCCATCTACATAACAAGCTTTGATTCCTTTGAGCTTGGGCATTTTAGAGTTTCAAAAAATACTTCTTTGGATAGTTCGACTGGGGCTAAAGTGGCCAATTTAGAAAGGAGGTCGGCTTTTGTATTTTCTACCCTCAGAATCTATTGAATGTCAAAACTATCGAAGGTCGGAGTCAAATCCTTTACCTTCTTAAGGTATTTCATCATACTTTTCTCTCGTGCTTCATAGTTGCCACTAACTTGGCCAACCATTAATTGAAAATCACTATAGACTTGAAGTCGATCTATTTTTAACTTTCTTGCTATTTTTAATCCGACGATTAGTGCTTCATATTTGGCCCTATTATTAGTTGCAAAACATTTGAAGCATAGTGCGTATTCGACAATGACTCCCTCGGGGTTGACTAAAACCAACCCCACACCTACTCCAGCAAAGTTGGATGAACCATCCACATACAGGGCCTAAAAACCTTCGAAAAGATCGGCACTCTCTTCGAAGAGGCTCGGTTGCAACCATGGGTTGCCAGTCTCATGCTATTCAAGCTCGTCTTCATCCAGAATGGCACATTCTACTATAAAATCTATCAATATCTAATCTTTGATCGATGGTCGGGATCGATAATTGATGTCAAACTCCATGAGCTTGATTGCCAATTTTGCGATTCTTTCGGAAGCATTCATTCGATGAAGGATTGCTTTTATTGGTTGATCTGTGAGGACTATTATGGTGTGTCCCTGAAAGTAAGGTCAGAGTCTCCTGACAGTGATTAGAAGAGAGTAAGTCAATTTTTTTAACTTAGAGTACCTAATCTCTACATCCCTCAGGACTCGACTTACGTAGTAGACTGGTTGCTGCATCTTCGCTTCTTCCTTGACCAGGACTACTACCAAGACCACCAAAGAGGCTGCTAAGAATAAGAATAATTCTTCTCCGAGTTCAAGCTTAGTCAATAGTGGGGGTGAGTTGAGGTAATTTTTGAGTTCTTCAAATGCCCGTTGGCACTCCATTGTCCAGTGAAAGTTCTTTGGTTGCTTGAGAACTTCAAAGAAGGGCATGCATCACTCGATCGATCTTGAGATGAAGCAATTTAGGGATGCCACTTTTTCAATCAGACATTGAACTTCTTTGATTATTTTTGAAGTAGTCATCTTTTGAATAGCTTGAATTTTTTTTGGATTTGCTTCGATCCCGTGCCTTGACACCATAAAGCCTAAAAACTTTTCCGAGGTCATGCCAAAGGCGCACTTGGTCAGGTTCAGCTTCATCTTGTACTTCTTAAGTGCACTGAAAGTCTCTTCTAGGTCGATGATGTGGTTTATTGAAGCTTGGCTTTTGATGAGCATGTCATCCACATACACCGCCATGTTGCAGCCGATCTGCTCCTTAAAGATCTTGTTGATCAGGTGTTGGTATATTTCTCCTACATTCTTGAGTCCAAAAGGCATAACCCTATAACAGTAAAGACTATGGTCAGTAACAAAAGTAATTTTCTTCCTATCCTTCGGCATCATCCATATTTGGTTCTAGCCGAAAAAGGCATCCATGAAGGTGAGAAGCTCATGGCCTAAGGTTGCGTCTACCAGTTGATCAATCCTGGGTAGAGGGTAGCTATCTTTTGGATAGGCTTTGTTCAGCTTTTTGAAGTCCATACACATCCTCTACTTGCCATTGGCCTTCTTGACCAGGACCACGTTAGAGACCCAAGTTGGATAGCTAATTTCTTGAATAAATTCAGCATTGAGAAGCTTATCAACTTCTTCAACTATTGCCTTCTGCCTTTCTTGTGCATGGCCCCAAACTCTTTCTTTCACTGGTTAATGCTTGGGATCAACAGTTAGCCGATGTTCCATAACCTCAGCATCAATTCCAGGCATATCCATCGAAACCCAGGCGAAGATGTTGGCATTCCTCCATAAAAAGGCGATGAGCTGCTTCCAAACTTCATCTTCCAGATTGGAGCCAATCTGCACCGTATGCTCCGCATTTTTATCATTCAGGAGGATGGTCACAAGATCTTCTATGGGCTCGCCCCATTCTTCGATAAGATCATCGCGAACATCAATTCCGTCAACTGGGCAGGGGTCAAGTCAAGTGCCATTTTGTAAGGCGATGGAGTAGCAGTGCCGGGCTAATGCTTGATCATCTCTAATTTCATCTATTTTGTTGCTTGTTGGGAATTTTATTTTTAGGTAATAGGTCAACACTATGGCTCATAGTGCATTCAGATTAGGTCGGTCGAGGATTGCATTGTAAGTAGAGGGGGCTTTTACCACCAAAAAGTCGACCCACACCTTGGCCTACTTGGGATACTATCCTGCAGTCACAAATAGAGTTATCATTCCCTCCACTGGCACAGCATCATCAATGAAGTCGACCGACTGGGAGCTCATGGGTCTCGGCCGATTATCGAGTATGGACATTTTAATGAAAGCATCATAGTATAGAACATCAATGGAACTTCCATTATCTACCAAAACATGGTGTACATCATAATCAGTAATGTTCAAAGAGATTACAACTGCATCATTGTGCGGGAACTGAACTACTTCAGCATCCTCATCGGTGAAAGTGATGGGCTCTTAAGTTCTTTGCCTCTTTCCAGGCTTGGCTGACCTGCTAGTCTTCCCTCATCGATGTCCCCTAGAGAAGGTGTTAATGATGCCGATCGAGGGCCGATCTTCTCGCTGCTCCTCCTCCCTTGGTGGTTCTGGTGGCGGGGGTGCTCTTGGTCGATCCTCTCATCCTTTCGATCGATGTCGTAGAAACCAGCCAAGCCTACCATGCCTGATGAGCTCCTAGATCTCGTCTTGAAGCTAGATGCACTCTTCTGTATCGTGATCATGATCATGATGGTAGAGACAAAACTTGCTAGGATTGCATTTGCTAGGGTGAGTGCGCATCCTTTTCGATCTCGGCAGTTGCTCCCTGATCTCCATCAGTACTTGGGCTTTTAGAGCATTGAGAGGGGCATAGTTATGAAATTTTCTGAAGGAAGAGCTCCATTGCTCCCTTCTATTCAGGCTTCTTTTTCTCTAGGCTGGGGTAGGGGTTTGGGCCTGCTTATGCTCCGGAGGAGTTTGGGAGCATGGTCGAGCTCCGCTCGATTTCTCTCCAACCGTGGGCACATTTGGTTCACCTGCCTGCCACTCCTAAATGGGTTCATTATCCCTGGCCTTAAAGGCATCTTCAGTTTAGGCATAAGCTTCAGCCTAAGCCAGCATATCGGCGAAGTCCCTGGGGTACTACTTCTCTAAGAAGAATAGCAAATCATTCTTCTGAAGGCCACCCTTGAGTGCAACCATTGCAATAGACTAATCCAAGTTCTGAACCTCTAATGTAGCAGCATTAAATTAGGTGACATAAGCTTAGATAGATTTTTCCTCCTTCTGCTTGATATTCATCAAAAAATTCAAACCTTGATGAGGACGTCAGCTGTTGACGAAGTGAGCTGCAAACTGATGGCTCATTTGATCGAAGAAAAGATGGTACTCGACTTAAGTGCCAAGTACCAATTTTTGATGGCTTCTTTGAGGGTGGATGGGAACGTCCAGCACAAATGGCATCTAGCACGCCATGGAGTAGCATCATTATCTAGAAGGCCTTCAGATGGTCGACCGAATCGGTGGTCCCATCGTGGCTCTCAAACTAAGGAAGCATGATGTTCGGCAGAATTAGTTCCTGTATAATCTTCTAAGAAAAAGGAGGGTCAGTGCAAATATCGTTATCGTGTGAGGAGGGAGCATAATGGAGTTCTTTGATTCATTGGCTCATTTTCTGGATCCTTTGATCTAGGAGATCTTCATGATCGTTGATCTTCAGGATTTTTTGATGGAACGGGAGCAAAACTCTCCTTGAAATCGAGTCATGGTCCGAGCAAGGGCTCTCCACCCTCTGCTTCCCCTTTTCGAAGATCACCAACTGGCTAGCCCAAGTCGATCATTCCAAGATTGAATCATGAGGCTCCGGAGAAGCCTGCTCTAGTCGAATTAGCATCGGAGCCTATTGGTGCATGGCTTACACCACCTCTGCGAGACCGCGAACCTACTGGACTAGTAGGTTGAACCGCTCTGCATCTACCATGACTGTAGGTGGAGCTTGAGTTATCAAACATAAAGCAGGAGCGGATAGATCTGGACAGAATCTGATTGTAGAGGCCATTGACCATCGGGTCAAAGCTTCCCTAGGAGGCAGTTTTTCTGAAAAGAATTCTAGAGAGGAAGAAGAGAGATTGCTATTGAGCACTCCTTTAAGAATAAGGGATCCTCAGAAATAGTGGGCCCTTCTTTTAGCCTCAATCTTTTTGGTGCGAAATTTGGTTGCCATCGAAGAAGTACTGAAGTCGAAGAAGAGAAGGTCACCACCGGTGACCTGCAAAACAAGTCTCATCCAGAGCCCGAGGTGGTGGCTCCAGAAAGACCCTCCGACAGTCAAGTTAGCTTTTTCTGCCAACAAAAATGAAGTGCTCAGTCAAGAAAGTCGCAGAGTTTTTGAGAGGAAGAATAGAGCTTAGAGAAAACATATCTGGAGGGTTTCTTTTATAGACGGAGCCTGTAACAAACTGATAGTGATAGTCGTAACTATCGAATAATGGGCCGCTTGGCTCCACTTGGAGTTTGTTATGGAAGATTGTATTTATTGTCATGAGGTGCCAATCCATTTGAGATTTGATAGTCAAAGTTTGGAGGGGTGGGAGTCGGTTGGTGATGACCTTTGAGCTGTATTAATTCTATAGGAGTTCAGACTCCTCTAAGATAGTTTGGGTGTGGGTCAATTCATGCCGTTTATAAGATCGAACTTGTGCAAAGACATTCATAGATGACTGCGGGGAGGTTGGCCACTGTAGGAGTCTAGAAGGAGTTTAGCCACCGGAGGAGTTCAAAAGGAGTTCGACTACTAAAGGAGTCCGAAAGGAGTTCGACTACTAGAGGAGTGCGTAAAGAGTTCTGCTACTGGAGGAGTCTGAAAAAAGTTTGGCTACTAGAGGAGTCCGGAAGGAGTTCGGCTGCTGGAGGGGTCCGAAAGGAGTTTGATTGCTGGAGGGATCTAGAAGAAGTTCGGCCACTGGAGGAGTCCGAAAGGAGTTCAACTACTGAAGGAGTCCGGAAGGTGTTCGATCGTTGGAGGATTCTGGAAGGAGTTCGACTGCTGGAGGAAGAATTTTTGATTGAAGCTCTTCTATGATTATCAGTTACATTAGGCTAAGCATCAGACTGGACTTCGATAGAAGTGAGGTTTATCCCCAATAAAAATAAAAATAGTAATATCTAATATCACATGATCGGATGAACCATTCACCCTATAGTGATGATCTGATGTTGATCTAAGGTTCCAATCTGAGCCACACATGTGCCCGGCCTCTACTAGTATCCACTCAGGTCAGATCTAGAAGTCTCCACCTTCTAGATCAGATCTCCAAAATTCAAATCTGAAGTCATTCAGGGATGCCTTCAAACTGATCTTCGACTGCAGCACTTTCATCTCTCGATTCGAGAACTAGTCCTACAACTTTGCAAGATCAGAGACTCAACTTTTGATCTCTATTTTTTTCCAACCTTTTGGGCATGGAAGAGGGAGAGGATCAGAGGAGGGAGGCATGGAAATTGACAAAGTGGCAAGGCTTCACCGTACATTAATTGTCATGTGAAATAGCTTGCATAGGGCCATTTTTATAAGCCTAAGCGCCACCTTGGAGTCCTGAAGCATTAATCAACTTGATTGCTTAAAGTAGCACTCCCAATCTAATCTCCATGCCCCACACCATATTTCTTCTGATTTTTTCACACAAAACACTAACAAAATGGCATGGAGATTGGAGGATAAAGATGGTTTGATGCAAGCCTCTTATCTCTAGGTATTTGAATCAAATTCAAAAGCATTGACCATTCAAACCTATTTGAATGGGACTCTCTCCATTTACCCATATGGGGTACAAGACAAAAGGGGATGTGTGCCCTCTCTTCCTCACATACAAATCTGGGGCACATGCCCCTAGAAAATCTCAAGGGGGTGCATGCCCCATCCTTCAATTCCTATAAGACCAGGTCAATATTGATGCTTGTCCTATTTGTTGTGGTATCAACACACTCTGATACAAAACTATTAGGATATCGGCTACTTTGATACCACTTGTTAAGAATCTAGTACTAAATTATTATGACAGAAAGAAGAAAAAAATAAAATAAAAAAATAATCAAGTATGTGGATCAGTCTAAAAGCTAACCTCCATGGGGCATGCAAAGCTTCACTGTGAAAGAGTAATATATGTACAAGAGGAGAACATCCACTCTCAAGTCACCATACACAAATCTCTCTTAATTAGAAACTACCCTCACAAAAGCTCTCTCAGAATCCTAAGGAGACCCACAAAAGCTACAAGTTGCTCTGCCCTCATAGCCTTCTTGTTGGATGCTATACACCTATTGCTTCTCTCTCTCATGAAGTGCACGTACTTGGTGCTCTACCAAGCTTCTCTCGGTGGCTACTTAAGCCTCTCTATGTGCCTCTCACTTCACACGTGCCATCCTTTCTGCTTCACAGCACCTCAGCCCTTTAAATAGAATGAGAATCCTCTTCTCAGTAGTTCATAGGAGTCCTAACAGAGCTCGTTCTTTTAATATGAGTCGAACATGTCCTTGATGGAGTCTTGAAAAATTTTTTATCCTTCAAATCATGACCACAATCCTCCATGGCCATTGGATCTTGTGGCCCATGTGCAACTCTCGTAGATCCCTTGAATTAATCGCAATCCACATTCTAATAGAAAAAATCTCCATCGTGTTCTGCTCGCCTCCATCAGGCTAGCTCGTTCAGGGATTGAGCTGGCTTAATTGTATCTCGCCCGGACTCCTGCTATCTATCTGCTTGAGAGAGCCAGCTTGAATATGGTTCGAGCTAGCTCAATCTCAATCCAAGCCGACTTGATCACATATTAGAGCCAGCCCGACTACTATCCTGAAAATTGATTTTCTTCTTACTGTGGATCGAATTTGAGGTGTTAAATCCTAACAATCTCCACCTTGACTCGACATTTGATCTTTACTTGACTTTGAGAGCTTGTGATCCATCTCGCACCATGCCCTGGGCACACCTGATGATCATGGATGGGCAAATGTGGGAGTCAAGCCAGGTCACTCAATCCCACCACTATCATGGGCTGTGTCCATTTTGACCGAAGACCTGCTCAGAAAATTCTTCTACAGTAATATGAACTTCACTTTGCAACGTCGCCTCTCATCATCCCAAGTCTCCCATCTCATGCTCGATCCATCTCCACTTGGAGCTCCACCTTACACTGAGCTCCCTCTAGCTCCTGAAGCTCCACCTCACACTGGGCTTTCTGTCAGATAGTAATGTCCTCTTATCTTCTTCTTTCCTTCTAATATCATCCTATCGTAATGCATGACCTTCAGGATTCTATCACCAGCTATCCATCTATAGCCATTTAAATCCAGTCTGCTCAGTGAGATAAGATTTTGCCTAAAATCGAGTATGTATCAGACCTCCCCCAATCTCCTCACAACACCATCATGTGTCTTCTGGTTGACCATCTTGGTGCCTCTAATCGCATAGCTTGGTCCATCTGATAGATAAATAGTGCCATCATTACTCTCCAGGGAGTCAAACTACTTCTTTTTATAACAAACATGATATGTGCATGTAGAATCTAAAATCCACTGCTGGGAAGAACTAGATGCCTCATCAGATATCTCTAGGACATCATCCTCTGACTCGCTACTTGTCGCCAATGTAGTAGCCCTCGTTCGATCCTTGAGTTGTGGACAATTCTTGACTCGATGCCCCAACTTGTCACACCTATAGCATCTGATCTTGCTAGGATCCCTCATCTTAGATCTAGATCATCCTCCTTGCGATCCTCTGCTGCTCCATCTACTGCCTCCTACTCCTATAAAAATCATTAAAGCTGAGCTACCACCATCTAAGCTTGAAGCTGTGTTCTTCCTCCTGAGAACCTCATTCTATAATATTACTGTAGTGACCTCATCCATCTTGATGATGCTCTTTCCCACTAGAAGAGTAGTTACCAAGGACTAATACGAAGGAAGAAGCGATGCTAGCAAGACCAATGCCCTAGTCTTCTCCTCAACGTTTTCACCAATGCTTAGAAGGTCAGTCAGGATCTTCTAGAAGTTGGATAGATGCTTTTGCACGTTCTGGCCTTCATCTATCCATAGCTGGTAGAACTATCTCCAAAGAAAGAGAATGTTGGTGAGAGACTTCACCATGTACAACTCCTCAAGCTTTGACCACAGCACCATCAAAAAAGTCTCGCCAAGTACATGGATCACCACATCATTCGCTAGGTACAAGTAGATCATGCTCACCGCCTGCATCTGGATCTACTTCTAATCCTTCACCTCTATGGTGGCTGGCATCTCATCATACAAGAGAGCGTTGATCAACTCATGTTGGATAAGGACATCCTTTACCCTTACTTGCCACAAGAAGAAATTATCCTTCCCATCGAACCTATTGATCTCCACCTTGATTGTGCTTATCTTCTCCATATTCTTCAATCTCTATCCACTACTATAATTTATGCTTCGGTACTATCTAGCTCTGATACCAATTATTGTGATATCAACTCACTCTAATACCAAACTATTAAAATATCAGCTACTCTGATACCGCTTGTTAAGGATCTAGTACCAAATAATTACAGCAGAAAGAAGAAAGAAATAAAATAAGAAAATAATCAAGTACATGGATCAACCCAAAGGCTCATCTTTCCGAAATATGCAAAGCTTCACTGTGAAAGAAAAAAATAGGTACAAGAGGAGAACACCCACTCTAAACTCATCGAACATAAATCTCTCTCAATTAAAAGTTACACTCACAAAAGCTCTCTCAGATTCTCAAAAAGACCCACAGAAGCTACAAGATGCTCTACCCTCATAGCCTCCTCATTGAATGCTATGCACCTATTGCTTCTCTCTCTCTCAAGCTACATGTACTTGACAGTCTACCAAGCTCCTCTCGATGGATGCCTGAGCCTCTCTACATGCCTCTCATGCCATGCACACCATCCTTTCTGCTCCACAGCATCTCAGTCCTTTAAGTAGGATGAGAATTCTCTTCTCAGTAGTTCATAGGACTCCTAATAGGACTCGTTCTCCTAATATGAGTCGAACATGATCTTGATGGAGTCTAAAATATTTTTCGATCTTCAAATCATGACTGCAATCCTCCATGGCCATTAGATCTTATGGTCCATATGCAACTCCTATAGACCCCTTGGATTAACCACAATCCAAGTCCAAATAGAAAAAAATTCCATCATGTTCTATTCGCCTCCATCGAGCCAGCTCGACCAGGGGTCTAGCTGGCTTGAGTGCATCTCACCCAGACTCCTACTATCTATTTACCGAAGAGAGCTAGCTCGATCGTGGTTCGAGCTGGCTTAATCTCAATTCAAGCAAGCTCAACCACGTATCAGAGCTGGCCTGACTGCTGTACTAAAAATTGATTCTCTTCTTGCTATGGGTCGAATTTGAGGTATCAAATTCTAACATTGTTCCCATCTCATAGGATTTAGGATAAGCCCTTTTCAAGTCCCATTTAATGGTTTTTAGGCAAGTTCTTATCAAGTTAGAATAAGCCTTGATCAGGTCAGGATTAGGTCCAATCAAATCAAGACAAATCCATCCAGAATTTTCATGAGAGGCTTGTCCAAATTTCATCTCATGATTTTAGGACATGCCCTAATCTTGGTAAGATAATTCTTATCCTATTTTCATCTTATGGGATTTAGGATAAGTCTTGATCAAGCCAAGACAAGATCTAATCAGATTAAGACAAATCCATATAGAGTTCTTGAATGAGCCTTGTCCAAATTTCATTTCATCTGATGATTTTAGGATAAGCCCTGATCTCATCAAGACAAGCCTTATTTTATTAGGACAAGGCCTCTCACCAGGACAACTCCAGTTTTGATTAGGACAAACCTATACAAGGCTTCCAGATGAGCCAAATTTAATTTGGCTCAATCAAGATAAACCAAAAGGACTATAGAAGGAGAATGTTAGGTTCAATCATGTGCTAGCATGATTTTCTTAAACCTAATTTGATCTAATCGAAATCAATCAAATTGGATTAGCCCAAATGATGACATCCAGATCCAAATTTTTTTTTGTGTGACCCAGTTAGGTTCAGTTCTATATGGTAATCATGAAGGTAATCAAGCAGGGTTTATAGCATATATTTTTGAAATATTTTTCAAAATTAACTAGCAGCAAAAATAAAATTAATCTACTATTAATTCTATGCATGCTATGATCGTATCATTAAATCCCTACATAGGATCTAGACATGCTAATATATAATTAAAAATTTAGATATGATCGATTAGTAAATCATATTTGCTAATCGATTCGAGTTCGGAACTCGATACCTATGTGGGTAGCTAATCTCCATGATCTAAATCCACCGATAGAAGATCTAGCATCATGCTATAGCTGCACACTTGTCTAACCTCTACGGTTGGTCCACATGGAGCTCCTGATCCCAACCAGCTCCATTGGAGTGCTAGCTCCTTGCTAGGGCCTTTAACAGCCGATCTTGATCGATCCAATCGACCATCTTTCTCCTAATCTTTTGGATGCTCCAGAACACCAAATGTTGTGCTTTAGAGGATGTTGAGGTGGTGTATAAAATTTGGTGGCGATCAGGCACTCACAGTACTCTATCTCTCCAGCTGAACCTAGAAACCTAAATCTAGGGTTTCACACATCTAGAAAACCCTGATGCCCAGAATTCCTCTCACACTCTCTCCGTAAGAAATTTTATCATGAAATTAATTTTCATGGATAGGGGACATTCCTATCTATGCACACGTCATGCAAATCCCATCTAAAGTGGGTGACTAGGAGAAGAAAAATAAGGTAAGCATGAGAAGATGAAATGGCGTAGGTAAAAATCTCACCCTTTCTTTGACTTTTCTGTCGCCCAGAGTTTAGTGCTCCTCACCAAGAATTCTCTCTCTAGGAAATCTTATGAACTCTTCTCAGATGGATCACATATTTTCATGCATGCCCCAGAAAAAACTCTTTTAAAAGCGGTGCAAGTTAGTGGGTTTTGCATGTGTATGTGATAAGGAGGTTTTCCACTTGAATTCAAAATTCAAGTGCGATCCTTATCCACTTCAATCACCCTCTATGAGATGTTTGATGCACAGAAGGACTCTCCTTCTATGTGTCCACTATGAGAATGCACAAAAATGTGCATGACAAAATTAAAGGAGTGCATGGGAAGCAGATATGGATAAGGGGAGAAAGTTCAAACCATTTAAAGTTGAATTCAAAATTCAACTTGGTTTGAATTGATCCAACACTTGGACCAGGTCAAAATGAAAAAGGAGAGGTGGTGCACAAGTCTTTCTAGCATGGGAAAATCACATGGAAAATCAAAGAGTGCATGAGTGTGGGCATTGTCAAAGACAAGGTGGCACAGGGAGAGTGCATTTAAAATTCAAACTCATTTTGAATTGGTCTTAATTGGTTTCAACTAAACCAATAAATATAGATGCAATTAGACTAGGTTAAAATCAAATAAATTAAGATTAATCCAACCTAATCAAATTCTAATCAAATTAAAAAAAATAATTAGGTCCAGCTTCTGATCAAATCAGGGTCGAATCTTTAATAGTGATTAGGTCATCACATAACCTAATCGGGTCAAATCCAATCGAATCTAATTTGATTGGATTTGATCGAATCCTCATCGCTTAATCAAATTAAGCTAATCAGCAATCAAATTGCTAATTAATTTTCTAATAAATATAGAGTCCCAATTGGGTGGGTAACTATGCAATAGAGTCCCACCTATATGAAACTTTTGAAGACTCCAAAACTAGTGGGACTCTTGAACCCAATATCACAAATGAATGAAACTCATAATCATAGTCCTAGATGAGTGGGACTCTTGATCAAAAAGTCCCAGATGAGTAGGATTCAGAGTCCTACTCCATTAGGACTCTTGATCATAGAGTCCCAGTCTAGTGGGACTCTTGACCATAGTGTCCAAGGTCATCAGGACTCGATCAGAGAATCCTGGATAAGGACTTAAAGTCTCGATCCAGTGGAACTCTTAGTCATAGAGTCCTAGTCTAGTGGGACTCTTAACCATAGAGTCCTAGGTCATCAAGACTCTTGATCAGCCATCAGATCAAGTAGGAACTCCTATTGTGTGTGATCCCATAGGTTCGAATCCTCAGTCGATAGCATAGGAATTGATTTTGTATACCAATCGATATGACCATCTAGCAATGGTACCCAATGTTTGGATAGGTTGAATAGTCATAATGCAACATCGACGAACCTACAGCATATGGTTCTATATAATTCATTTTCTTGACCTTAATACTTAAAAGATGACCTAGGGTTTAACTGTCAACCCTGGAAAGTCATCTATAGTATATTTCAAAATTCGATATCCATCGAATCGACCATCCTAGTTGAGGTTTTGCTAAATTAAAATACAGTGATGTACATACTCCAACACTTGGAGGGGTCAATTCCTTCTTGACTTATACACCAACTTCATAAGTACTTGACTGCACCTAGTAGCCTTCCATCACTGAATTAGAAATTCAGGTAGTCTAGTACCTAAGTACAGTGAGTTGCTTACAAGGCACCATGGTAATCTTAGGTCTAAGGGACACATACCCATATCCTTCATGAGCAACTCTTGACAGTAGAGAGCTCTACAGTTGGGTCATCATTTAGTGAAATGTACCCCTACACTTCACTTGCATGCCATAACAATATCACCATATTTTTTTGTTAAGAGGACAACCAATACTTATGGCACACAATGATCTACACTCGATACGTTGTCGTCCTAGGTAATAATGAATTATTTGGTCATGAACTGGTTTAAGGACTAAATGGTAAATCCTTCTTTGTCGAGTTTAAATAGTCCTAAGGACTTCATCATAGAAGAGTTCATTATAGGAAGATGTAAAAACATGATGAAATACTAGAATAACAATTTTATTCATTTAAAATTCAAGTACATTTTACAAATCAGCTCAACCATCTATAACTTAGATGATTGGCTTTAGGATACAATTTCCAACAACTCCCACTTAGACTAAAGCCATTCATAACAGTATCGATTATCCATCTTCCACTTGTGATTGTTGAACTCTTTGATTTTGAGGACTTTTGTAAAGGGGTCGACCACGTTCTCTTTTTCGTCGATCTTTTGAAGCTCAACACCACCTCATTCTACGATCTCTCATATAAGGTGGTAGCGACGCAGAATGTACTTGGTGCGCTGATGTACCTTCGGCTCCTTCACTTAAGCTATGGCTCCAGTGCTGTCACAATATGGAAGAATCAAACCATCCAAGAAGAGTGTCACTTCCAACTCATCGATGAACTTCTGCAGCCATACAGCTTCCTTCACAGCATTGAATGTCGTGACATACTCTGCCTCGTATACAGAATTGACCATAGTGTGCTACTTGGAACTCTTCTAGCAGACTACTCCTCCGTTCAGGATAAATACATAATCTAACACACTCTAGATGTCATCATAATCTGACTGAAAACTAGAATTAGTAAATCCTACAAGTTTCAAGTCAGCATCTCCATAGATGATCCACTAGCCCTTAGTATTTTTTAAATACTTTAGGATTGTCTTTATAACTTTCCAATGATTTTCACCTAGATCAAACTAGTATCTACTCACTATCCCTAGTGAGTATGACACATCAAGTCTCGTACATGTCATGGCGTACATAATAGAATCTACTGCTGAAGCATATAGTATTCTACTCATACGCTCTCTCTCTTGAGGAGTTGTCGGACAATCCCGCTTAGAGAGAGTAATCCCATAGCCTATTCGAAGATAGCCCTTCTTGAAATTCTCCATGCTGAACCTTTTTAGCATGGTATCGATGTACATGGACTAGGACAATCCAAGTAATCTTTTAGATCTATCCCTATAGATCTTCATCCCTAGGATGTAGGAAGCTTCTCCCAAGTCCATAGAGAATTGTGATGACAGCCAAACCTTTATTCTCTGTAATGCAGGGATATCATTCTTGATTAAAAGAATATCATCCATATATAGTACAAGAAATACAACTACAGAATGATTAGCCCATTTATATACATAGGGTTCTTCTCCATTCTTATCGAAGCCATACATTTTGATTATCTTATCAAAATGCTTGTTCCAACTCCGTGATGCCTACTTCAATCGATAAATGGATCTCTGAAGCTGCACACCTTGGACTGGTCTATGGATGTGAATCCCTCATGCTGTATTATATACACCTCTTCATCCAGCTCTCCATTTAGGAAAGCTATCTTCACGTCCATTTGCCAAATCTCATAGTCTAGATATGCTGCTATCACAAGCATAATCTGAATGGATTTGAGCATTGCCACTGAAGAAAATATCTCATCATAGTCAATACCATAATGTTGACGATATCCCTTAGCAACCATATGGACTTTATAGGTCTCCACCTTTTTGTCTGTGCTCCTTTTTCTTTTAAAAATCTACTTACACCTAATGGATTTTACCCTTTCAGATGGATCGACCAGTGTCCATACACTGTTGACCTTCATGGACTCTATTTTGGACTTCAAGGCTTCTAGCCACTTATCAGAGTCAGACTTTTGCATGGAATCCACATAGATGATCGGATCCTCGTCGTTCTTATTGAGTTCAATAGGATCACCATCTCAGACCAAGAAGCTGTAGTGTCTATCTGGTTGGTGTGGTACTCTACCAAATTTTATTAAGGATGCATCTACAATGGTCTCTGAGTTTGATCTTATCAAATCCAGTTCTATAGGTTCACTAGAATGTGTCAGTTCTTCCATCTGTCGAACTTCACTAAGTTTAACATTAGCGGCAATAGTTTCTTTCCTAAGTAACTTCTTTTTCAAAAAGACTGCCCTATTTTTGACGAACACTTTTTATTTTTTAGCAAGATAGAAGTAATAACCCCTAGTTTTCTTAGGGTACCCTATAACTAAGCATTTATCGGACCTAGGTCCAAGCTTTTTTGGCTTCAAACATTTGACATAAGCCAGACATCCGCAAACCCTAAGGTGAGAGAGTGTTGGCTAATGCCTAGTCCATATCTCATATAGAGTCTTTGCAATAGACTTGCTTGGAACATGTTCAAAAGATAACAAGTAGTCTGTATTGCATAACCCTAAAAGAAAATTGACAGATTTGCGAACCCCATTATGGACTGAACCATGTCCAATAGGGTTCAATTCCTTCTTTTTGATATACAATTATGTTATGGTATTCTAGGAGGGGTCCATTATGAGAGAATTTTATTCTCTCCTAGATATGTTAGAAACTCGTTGGAAAGGTATTCACCTCCTTGGTTAGACTGAAGAGTTTTAATGTTCTTTCCAAGTTATTTTTCTACCTCATTTCGATATCGTTTGAACATTTTAAATGAATTAGATTTACTCTTCATAAGATAGACATACCCATACCTAGATAGATCATCGGTAAATATAATGAAGTAGTAGAACCCACCTCTAGCACCTATGCTCATAGATCCACATACATCAGTATGTATTAGACCTAGAAGCTTTGTGGCCTGCTCACCCCTTCCAGTAAAAGGTAATTTGGTCGTCTTACCAAGAAGGTAGAACTCATAGGTATTCAATGATTCATAATTATCGATGTCAAGGATACGCTCCTTGACTAACCTGTTGATCCTGTTCTTGTTTATATGACCTAGCCGATAGTGCCAAAGATAGGCATCGAAGATATGATCTAGTTTCGGGTGTTTATTTGATGTGTACATTAGACTAACAGGTTATGATAAAATATAAATGCCATTTCTTAATTATCCTTGCATTACTGTAATACCATTCATAATGATATCATAATAATTTTTTTTATTAACAAATAATAACCATTCTGGGCCAAAAGTCCAACAGATATTATGTTCATCATAAAAGATAGACAATAGTGATAGTAACTTAAAACAACATTATTATGTTTGAAAAATAGCTCAAGAGTTTCTAATGTTAGGACTAGAACTTTACTTCCATCCTCAACATTAAAGAATCTATCGCCATTCTCAAACTTTCTACCAATATGAAGTCTATGCAATTAATTGCATATATGAATTGGACTCCCGATATCTAATATCTAGGTAGATATATCACATATAGAAAAAATTGCAAGATGTTATCATATAACAGCCTTGACCAGCAATCAGTTGCTGATTTCTCCTATTCATCCCATTCGGATCAAGAGGACAATTCCTCTTCGGGTCCACCTAATTAGAGTTGACACTAGATTCCTCGTTCTTAGGTCCTAAATGCTTACCACTATCCAACAGTGAATGGAGTGGACTTACACTAGCCATTCTATTTATCTGAAAGAAAAATATAAGACCAAATTAGTACTTGAATTAATTAATCCTAATGACTTGGACTTTAGTCTAAAGGTAGTTCCACTATTTTTAGGAATTGATAGCCTCTACCTCCAATTCGAGGAATTACACTAACTCTTTATTGGGTACTGGAATCTGTTGGTGCACCAACTGGCATCACCTCTCCCTGATACCAATTGATGTTCCATGATATCGCTCAAATGCCAATCATCCTTGGCATCACAAGCTCCGATACCATGTTGCAGAAGCCCCTGATCTTTAGCATGGACCTAAAGAAACCTGTAACGTTCTCTATGGGCAGCACACCATCGATCCTCCACTAGGATCTGTGATGGGGTGCCTCCCTCCTTGGGCTTGAGGGAGACGGCCTCCTTCTCTAGGCCTTCTTCAAAAACCCTAGGGCGGCAACTCTAGAGAGAAGAGAAGAAGAGAGTTGAGAGAAAAAAGGTCTGTATTGATTCCAACCTTGATAACCCTAATACAACCTATGTATTTATACATAGCCATTAGGCTCGACCAAAAATTCTTCGGCTAATCTAATACGTGAAAGCACTCATCGAGCCCATGTACATCCATATCTCCCATGCTCTTATCCTCTGAATCTAGATCCCATCCATGCATGAAGTAGCTACCTTATGACCTCTCAAACTAGACCTTAAGACCCCTAGGATCAATCTAGACCCTAGCCCAAAATAGACCCTCATGTAACTCTACCCGTGCACTAAGCTGGTTCAATCTCACCATGGCTAAGTTCTATCGGATCGACTCGGTATGAAACTGAGCCGACATAGTTCTATACCGTGCCAGCAATTCTGAATGCACAGCTTTCTATTTTACCTGTGCACTGAGACTTAGCCGACCCCATTTTGGACTGAGTTGGCTAACTTGCAGAAAATCCTTTTTCTGCAACCTTCAAGCTCCAACTTTGGTTCCTTGCTCCATCTTGTGTTCCAGGTCTTCGAAGCACCAACCAAGCCCCTTGAGGCCCTCAATACCTGAACCTCAAACCCGTGAAGAGCTACAAGCCCTCCTGTCCTAGCCCTAGGACCACACCTATCCGAGCCTCTCCAGAGCCCTCACCCTGGCTCCACCATGGCCTCCCAAGGCTTGGGAGCACCATAAATCCTCACAATCTCCACCTTGGTGCTCCCAAGCCTTGGCAAATCCCTTGGCAATGACCTTCTACATGATCCCGCTATCCCTATGCACTTAACAGCCCCTTGTGTAATCATCACCTCCACCAATCCTCTTTAGCTATTGTGCACCCTTGAGGCCTTTTGGATGACCGACTCCACTGCTGAACACCTTGGCTTGCACCTCTACACCATCCTAGAATTGTAGGATCTCTTTTGCTTAGCAGCTGCATCACTTTTTCTGAACTTTCCTAGAGAACTCACAATGTTCCTGTACCAGCACTTGCTGCAAATCCTAACATGATCTTCTCAGAACTACGCCTATCCTCCTGCACATGCCACTCTATCGGGAACAATGCATCATCGATGCTTGTGCTAGGATATCGATCCTCCCTCATCCCTCTGCTTTGAACTCATGTCAAATTCCTCTCCAATTGTGAAGCCACCTCTCTGAAGCTCCACCTATATACGAAGTTCATTTGATGCCACAGAAGCTGACTCTATCATTAAGTCCCTCAAGGCCAACTACTCAATGCTACACTACTGAGCCTGTCGCTGCACCACGAACACCGTCGCTATCCCTTTGAACCCTCTGCACTCCACGGACCACTTCGAAGCTGTCTTAGATACCTCCGCAACCTGCAGTCACCTCTGAAACCCAAGAGCTCATCCAACTCTTCTAAATCCAGTGACTGAACCCTAAAAAATTTCACCTTAGTCCTTCTCTTCTGCCCCTACACCAGCCATCACTTCAGTTGCATCCGAAGAACCATCCTCCATCTAAACCACGACTCTTCTTGGTGCTCCTACAGAAGAAACCTGATCCATGATACTTTCGATTATCTGAGACCTCCTGGCGGTCCCTAAAACCTCTTGGCTCTCTTTGAGACATGCTCCTGATCTCCCTAAGAATCTCCTAACACCATCTGCTAAGATACACTCCTTGGCTATTGTATCGCCGAGCCTCTCTTAGTCCCTATGCCTTCAGGGTAGCACTCCTGTAGCACTCCAGCACTCCCTGACTCATCTCTATGCCGCTCTATAGCCGCCCAGCTCTAACCTACTAGACCTTCATGGATCATCCATCTTCATCACTCCCAAGGCTTCATAAATCCATGCTCTGATCGAACCACAGAATACATTTCCGACTACTTTCCTGCCATATTGACACCGAAGGATGTATAGTCGCTTCTTCAGCCTTCCTTTGATCATTACCCCTTGAAAAAACTCTCTTCAATAGCCCTACACTACCCATCTTCCTAGAGAACCCTGATGCTCTCTACTGAGATACCTCCCTCGGCTACTGCATCATCTAGTCTCTCTCGACCCTGCATCTCCAGGAAAGTGCTACTGCAACACTCCAACGCTCCCTGCCTGTCACATAACCGTCATACACCCCAACCTTTCCACCAAGATCGATCAGCAAATCATGCACCAAATTCTTCCATCCTAAGAAAATCTCTTTTTGTTAATCCTCTCAACCTCCACCTTCAACCTGCTGCTCCTGGTTGGCCAAACTACAGCAATAACAAAGATAGATTTGAGACATACCATGGAATCCTTATGCAGATTTTTGATTTCACCTTGTATGACTTCTTCTCCCCTTCCATGCACCATTAAGCTCTGATATCAGATGTTGGCATACCAACTAGCATCACCTCTCCCTGATACCAATTGATGTTCCATGATATCACTCGAACGCCAATCATCCTTGGCATCATAAGCCCCGATACCATGTTGTGGAAGTTCCTGATCTTTAGCACGGACCTAAAGAAACCTGTGACGTTCTCTATGGGTAGCACACCATCGATCCTCCACCTAGATTTATGATGGGATGCCTCCCTCCTTGGGCTTGAGGGAGATGCCCCCCTTCTCTAGGCCTTCTTCGAGAATCCTAGGGCAGCAACTCTAGAGAGAAGAGAAGAAGAGAGTTGAGGGAGAAAAGGTCTATATTGACTCCAACCTTGATAACCCTAATACAACCTATGTATTTATACAAAGCCATTAGGCCTGACCAAAAACTTTCGACTAACCTAATACATGAAAGCACTTAGCAAGCCCATGTACACCCATGTCTCCCATGCTCTCATCCTCTGGATCTAGATCCAACCCATATATGAATTAGCCACCTTAAGACCTCTCAAACTAGGCCTTAAGACCCCCAGGATCAACCTAGACCTTAGTCCAAAATAGACCCTCGCGTATCTCTACCCGCGCATTGAGTCAGCTCAGTCTCAGCACTGATCGGACTAAGTTGTACTGGGTCGGTTCAGTCTGAAACTGAGCCAGCCTAGTTCTGTGCTGTGCTAGTAGTTCCAAACGCGCAGCTCTCTATTTTGCCTATGCACTGTGACTTAGTCAACCCAATTTTGGACTGAGTCGGCTAACCTATAGAAAATCCTTTTTCTATAGCCTTCAAGCTCCGACTTTGGTTCCTTGCTCCACTTTGTATCCCTGATCTCTGAAGCACCAACTAAGCCCCTTAAGGTCCTCAATACCTGAACCTCAAGCCCGTGAAGAGCTACATGCTACCTCCACCCTAGGATAACTCCTGTGCTAGCCCTAGGACCACACCTATCCTAGCCTCCTTGGAGCCCTTACCCTGGCTCCGCTCGTGGCCTTCCAACGCTTGGGAGAACCACAAATCCTTATAGAATCCACATAGACTATAAAAGGGCCCAAGGTAGGCTGTGTAAGGAATCCGATATCGCTCTGATACCAATTGTTGGTGCATCATCTTGGCATCACCTAGCTCTGATGCCATATTACGGAAGCCCCTGATCTTTAGCATGGACCATAGGAGACCTTTGACGTTCTCTAAGGTAGCGTATCATAGATCCATCATCTAGATCTATGTTAGCGCACCTCCCTCCTTAGGCTTGAGGAAGGCACCCTCTCTCTCTAGGGCTTCTTCAGGAACCTAGGGCAACTACTCTAGGGAGAAGAGAGAAGAGAGATTGAAGAAAGAGAAGATCTGTATTGCTTGAACCTTTTAAAACTCTAATACAAACTATGTATTTATACATAGCCATTAGGCCCGACCAAAAATTTTTCTGGCTAACCCAATATATCAAAGCACTCATTGAGCCTATGTACACCTATGTGTTCCATGCACTCATTGTCTGGATCTAAGTCTGATCCATAGATGAGTTAGCCCCCTTAAGACCTCTTAAACCAAGCCTTAAGACCCCTACGATAGGTCCTTATCCAAGCCCCAAACAGACCCTCACATAGCTCTGCCCACAGACTAAGTCGGCTTAGTCTCAACACTGAGCCAGCTAACCTGAGACTGGGTCGACTCAGTTTTAGACTAAGCCGACCTAGTTGCGTGCCGTACTACAATCCTAAATGTGCTCCTCTCTATTTGGCCTATCCTCGGAGACTTAGCCGATCCTATTTTAAATTGAGCTGGCTAACCTGTAGAACTGATCCTTTTCTATAGTCTTAATTCTCCAACTTTGATTTCTTTCTCTATCTTGAATTTCAGATATCCAAATTACCAACCAAGCCCCTGGAATCTCCCGAGCTAACACCCTGGATCCTCCTGTGGCCCCTTAAGGCTTAGGAGCACCATCAATCCTCACAATCTCCATCTTGGTGCCCCAAGCCTTAGCAAACCCCACAGTAATGCACTCCTGCATGATCCCGCTGTTGATGCGCACCCTGATAGCACCTATGCAAATATCATCTCTATCAATCTTCTTCAGCTATTGTGCACCTTTAAGGCCTTTGGAATGACCACCTCCACCGCTGAATACCTGTGCTTGCTTCTTGGCACTACCTTAGAATTATAGGATCCCTTCTGCTTAGCAACTGCATCACTTTCTCTATACTTTTTCGAAGAACCTACAGCATTTTTTACACCAGCATATGCTATACCACCTAACATGATCTCCTTAAAGCTATGCCTATCCACCTGCACATGCCGCTCTACTAGAAAATATGCTTCACCGGCACTGATCCTCAGCTCTAAACTCATGCCAAATTTTTTCTCCACTTATGAAGCCACCACTATGGAGCTCCACCTATATCCAAAGTCCACCTGATGCCATAAAAGTTGACTCTATCATCGAGTTTCTTGAGACCAACCACTCAATGCTGCACTGCTGAGCCTACCACCGCACCTCAAATAACATCACTGCCCCTTCGAACCCTCCGCACTTTGCGATCCTCTTCGAAGCCATCTCGGATACCTCCATAACCCATGGGTACCTCCAAAATTTAAGAGCTCATCCAACTCTTTTGAATCCAATGATTGAATCCTATGAAATTCTACCCTAGCCTTCTGCTCTTCTACCCCTGCACTAGCCATTGCTTCAATTGCACCCAAAGGAACTACAGCTCAAATCCTATCCTGGGCTCAGACCCACCCACCTCATCTTAAGGCTCTCGAGACTCCATGGCTCTCCCTGAGACCTACCTCTGATCCTCCTCAGATGCCGATTGACACTCTTTGCTAAGATACCTCCTTAGACTACTACACTGTCGAGCCTTTCTAAGCCCCGTATCTCCAGGAATATACTACTACAATATTCTAGTGCTCCCAAAGTCATCTCAACACTGTCTCCTCATAGATATCTGGATCCTCTCATGCTGTACACAAATCGACCTCCACTGAACTATGACCCTTCCTAGTGATCCTGTCGAAAAAACTTGATCTAGGACACTTCTGGCTGCCTAAGACCTCCTAGCACTCCTTGAGACCACCTAACTCTCCCTGAGATCTACTCCTGGTCTCAATAAGATGCCCCTAACACTCTCTACTGAGATACCTTCCTTTGTTGCTGCACCACCGAGCCTCTCTCAGCCCTTGTGCCTCCAGGGCAGTGCTCCTACAGCACTCCAGCACTTTCTGACTCATCTCTACGCCGCTCTACAACTACCTAGCCCTAATCTGTTGGACCTCCATGGATCATCCATCTCCATCATCCCCAAGATTTCGTAAATTCATGCTTGGATCGAACCTCTAAATACATCTTCGATTACTTTCCCACCTTCCTACAAATGAAGGATGTATAGTTGCTTCTTCAGCCTTCCTTTGACCATTACTCCTTGGAAAACATATCTTTAACAGCCCCACACTATCCATCTTTTTAGAGAATCTTGATGCTCTCTATTGAGATACCTTTCTCGACTGCTGCATCGTCGAGTCTCTCTCATCCTTGCATCTCTATGAAATTGCTACTGCAGCACTCCGGTGCTCCCTACCTTGTCTACCATCATACATTTTAGTTTTTCCATCAATACCGACCAGTAAATCATGCACCCAAACCTTCCATCCCGAGAAAATTTTTTTTCGCTAATCCTCTTAGCCTCCACCTTCAATCCACTTCTTTCGGTTGGCCAAACCATAATAATAACAAAGGTAGATCTAAAACATACCATGGAATACTTGCGTAGATTCTTGATTTCATCCTGTATGACTGTTTCTTCGCTTCCACGCACTATCAGGCTCTAATACCAATTATAAGAAATCTGGTATCACTATGATATCAATTATAAGTGCATATCTTGGCATCACCTAGCTCTAATGCCATATTATGGAAGCTCCTAATCTTTAGCATGGACCATAAGAGATCTTTGATGTTCTCTAAGGTAGCGTATCACAGATCCATCACCTAGATCTATACTGGGGCACCTTCCTCCTTGGGCTTGAGGGAGGCACCCCCTCTCTCTAGGGCTTCTTCAGGAACCTAGGGCAACAACTCTAGAGAGAAGAGAGAAGAGAGGCTAAAGGGAGAAAAGATCTATATTGCTTGCACCTTTTAAAATTCTAATACAACCTATGTATTTATACATAGCCAATAGACCCGACCAAAAACTCTCCTGGCTAACCCAATACATAAAAGCACTCATCGAGCCCATGTACACCCATGTCTCCCATGTTCTCATCCTCTGGATCTAAGCCCGATCCATATATGATTTAGCCTCCTTAAGACCTCTTAAACCAGGCTTTAAGACCCTTACGATAAGTCTCTATCCTAGCGCCAAATAGACCCTCGCGTAGCTCTGCCCGCAAACTAAGCTGGCTCAGTTTCGACACTAAGCCGGCTAACCTGAGACTGGATCAACTTAGTTTTAGACTAAGACGACCCAATTGTGTGCCATGCTACAGTCTCGAATGTGCTTCTCTTTGTTTGGCTTATCCTCTAAGACTTAGTCGATCTAGTTTTTGACTGAGCTGGCTAATCTGTAGAAATGATCATTTTCTGCAGTCTTGATTTCCTAGCTTTGGTTTCTTGCTCCATCTTGAATCTCAGGTATCCACAGCATCAACCAAGCCCCTAGAATCTCCAAAGCCAACATCCTGGCTCCTCCCGTGGCCTCCAAAGGCTTGGGAGCACCATCAATCCTCACACTCTAGACAATCCGTGTGCATCTACAGGTAGATTCAAAACAATTATTTTCTAAAATAATTTTTAGTATTTAATTTTGCCCCAAAAGTCAAATCAGTAGGCTATGGCCTTCACTAAAAAGGTCTAGTTAGGTCCAACCATTAACATGATTGAGTTCGGTACGTCAAAACAATAATGACCAGGTCCGAGGAAAGCTCTGGCCAACCTGATCACCATTAAGTGAGTGCGACCTAATCATCATATAATAGACAATAATTCCAATATCCAGATGAACACCAGGTGTAAGGCACCTCCAATGTCCATCCAAAAAATTGGACTCATTACTATTCACCTTAGTGGGAGGCTATGACTCGGTTATCTCCATAACTTAGTTATTTTAAGGATCTAATAATCTAGAAAATTTAGATTACATGTGATTTAAGGATAGAAAGGATATGGATCAATTTACTCACACTGACTTCACCAAGTTAAATCCTCCTACTAACTTCACTAAGTCAATAGGTTAGGACTAGGACCAATTTAGGTCTTTGGGCACCTAATTCAGTCTTACTGATTGAAATCAATCAAATTGATGACATGGGTTAGCTTGAATCACCAAATGATCTAATCAAACTCTAATCGATCACGTTAGCTAGATAAGTGAGATCAGTAAAAGGGATATGTCGTTAACATGTCAAAGATCGAATCGGTGTGAGTAGCTCTCGATTAAAAACCACTGATCTTGTCTATCAAACTTATCTTAGACATCAACCAATTAATTAGGTTCAATTCGATCAACCTACTAATTTTGAGCTTAACAGTGTAGCCATGAATCAAGTCCATCTTGATCTTTATTAAAAACATGGACTCATCCAACTACAACAATTGGAGTTGATTCTAGAGTATCCTTGACCTAATCTAATTCAACAGTTGGTGAGATTTGTTCAATTACTCTAGTTTAGTTCGTTCTTTAACTAACCTCAAGTCTAACCTAATTAATGGCCCTAATTCATCTGACCCTTTAACCCATAGCTTATGTATATGTCTTAGAATCTTTAATTCATAATTCTAGAATACTTAATTCTTTTAATTAAGCCTTTGGGCTGATGGATTGGGGTTCAACATTTCAAAAATAATTTTTAAATTTTGAAAGATTTTATTTTTTATTCAAAAAATGGGTTGATTCATTTCAAAAAATGGATCAACACATTTCATAAACAGCGATCCTATTGCTAGTTTCATAACAGAAAATAAATCATAATTAAATCATAAATCTATTTAGATCTAATCTAACATATTCATGTTTAATTTTAATTTGAAATAATTTCAACAATCACTTTCGCTGCTTCATCTTCAAGAGCAATAACCGCAGCGGCACCCTCACCTGCCATAGGAGAACCCCATCGAATGGGAGGAGAGGGTCTTTAAACCTATTAGGGATAACTTCTCACCTACCGAAGTCCGATAGAGTGCTAGGCCTTGAGGTGACCTCAACCGATGACAACAACCATGATCGACTTTAACCAATGAAGAATCCCTACTTAGAGCCAAGGCCTTAGATCTCCAACTTGGACTTGCAATTTGACTTTCTCGATTATGATCACCAGCTTTTCTAGAAGACTCTAGAACCAACAAGGTATTGTGGGTTTCACCCAGATGAGCTTAAACTGTGACGATAGCCCTTTAAGCAATTAAGTATTCGGTCCTAGTGCAATATGGCCTGGCCAACCTTGAAGCTGCTTGAACTCCTCCCCAACTAGAACTTTCCCAGGTTGTTCGATATTGATCTATAAAGCTACACCCAGGATGGACTTTAGCAATATGTGGTGAGTGGTGGGTCTTTGGATTCTTGCACCAAGAACCTTGGATGTGCAAGCAAAAGGACCTCGACATCAATCCTTATTTCCACAAATACCAGTCAACACATAGACAATCTTAGAGACATCCAAACCTCTTTTGAATTGCTATCTCCTCCAAGCTAGATACCTCCAGTCAGACTCCATCCAGATGATCTCCACTGGTTGCCCTCCTTTTGGATGACCTCTCCTAGTCAGATTTTCTTCTAGATGAACTCCTTCCAGTAGCTGGACAAGCTCCCTTTTATCAACCTCCTAGTCGACCTTCTTTCGACCATCCGGAAGGACCTCATCATCCGCATAAACCCAGCTATCAGCTCAGTACAATCCAACCCACAAATGGGCAATCTTAAATGGAGTCTGAACTTCTTTGAAAATGTTATGACTCAAAGTTCTTCACTGCCAATGCCTGCTTTCTTTAAACTTCAATTATTAAATCCCAATGGATCGGTCACGACAAAGGACACCGCTCTCGATTGGCACGTACAACAACGAACAATACCTTTTGCAACAAACTCCACATGGCCTCGAACGATCCACTATCCGATAGTTATGGCTGTCACCATCAGTTTGTTATAGACTACGTCTATAAAAGGAACCTTCCAGATATGTTTTTCTTTGGGCTTCCATTCTCCTCCCTATTACTCTACCTCTAAATTTTCGAAGCACTCCATTTTTGTTGGCTAGAAGAGCTGACTTGATCATTGGAGAGTCCTATCGGAGCCACCACCCCTGACTCCGGTCAGGACTTTTGTTTTGTAGGTTCCTGATGGCGACCTCATCTTCTTTAGCTCCAATCCTATTTCAGCATCAATCAGATTTTACACCAATAGGATTGGCATTAGTGGAAGGACACCTTTAAACCCTTATTCTAGAAGGAGTGCTCAGTCGATTTTGTTTATCTTCTCTTTTTGATCCTTCAAAATTCATCTTTGTTTGATCTCGTTCGCTTCATAAAATGCCTCCAAAGAAGACAACCAACCGATGATCCACCACCTTTGCCACCAGATCTAAATCAAATCCACCTGCTTCAACACCATCACTAGCATCTCCAACCCCTCCCCTGATGGAAATGGTGGATCCAGAGTAGTTCAACCTATTGGTGCAACAGGTTTGAGGCCTCACCAAAATGGTGCAGGCTATGCAGTGACCCCCGACGGTAGTCTAGTTGGAACACCTCCTGTTAGAGTTTCAAGAACCAGTCCCGAGGAGGCATACTTGGGTCAGTAGACCCGACCCCCTAGAAAGGAAAAATGAAAGATAGAGGATCCCTGCTCAGACCATGATTCTTCTCCAAAGGAGACCTTCCCCATCTATAGTTGGAAACCCTCCAAGATCCATGATCGAGGTGATGCTCTCGATCAAAAGCTGCAAGACATGGACCGACGGATCGAAGAGCTCCACCACACCACCCCAGCTCACCATGATAACATCTGCACCGACCCTCCTTTCTCTGAACAAATCATGTAGGAGTCAATCCTGTCGAACTTCAAGCTCTCCTAATTTGAGAGTTATGATGAGACCACTGATCAGATCAATCACCTAGAGTTCTTTCGGACCATGATGCTACCCCATGGTACACCAAATGCCATCTTCTACTGAAACTTCCCATCCACTCTAAAGGAAGCAGCAAGAAATTGGTACTCAATGCTGAAGCCAGGTATGATCTTCTCCTTCAACTAGATGAGCCATCAGTTTGTGGCTCATTTCATCAGCAGCCGACATCCCAGATGAGGTTTGGACTCCCTCATTAACATCAAGCAAAAGAAAGGGGAGTCCATCCAAGCCTATGTCAATTGCTTCAATGCCGTTGCCCTGGAGGTCCAAAACTTGGATCAATCCATTACCATGGCCGCACTGAAGGGCGGCCTTTAGAAGAATGACCTATTATTTTTTCTGGAGAAGAAGTACCCAAGGATTTTGTTGATCCACTGGCTCAGGCTAAAGGATATGCTCGAGTTGAAGAAGCCTTCAAGATGAAGGATGAGGAAGCTGCAAGAGAGTGGCAAGCGGACGAGTCTAGCAAGCCCATGATTGAAGAGAAGTTGAATAAAGCTCGACCATGCTCTTGGACTCCCCCTAAGTGTAGGCGAGCCTGAACCACTTCTCGAGCTCACCATCAAGGAAGCCTGATGAAAGGGCACGAACGAGACCTCCCCCTAAAAGGTTCCATAACTATGCTTTCCTCAATGCTCTAAAAATCTATGTGCTGATGGAGATTAAGGAGTAGCTGCCGAGATCTGAGAGCATGCGCACTTATCCTGGCAAGTGCAATCCAAACAAGTACTGTCCCTACCAATGTGACTACGATCACCATACTGAAGAATGCATCCAGCTCCAAGATAAGATCGAGAAGCTCATCAGGAGGGGCCAGCTTAGCCGATTCTTGTGACATCGACCTGAGATAAGAGAAGAATAGTCGAGGGCCCCAAGGAGGGAGGAGCAGTAAGGAGATTAGACACTGATAGGAATGCGATATTATTGTTAAGACATCGTGTTCATCAGTTTAATCCGACTTCTTAAAATAATTAAAAATACGTAGATAGTAGTGAGTTGGGTCAAATCCATAGGGAAGGTAGTGTTTTTAGATTTAAAATCTTTGATTTTATAAAATAAAAAAAAAGAGAAGAGTTTTGGGATCAAAAGCGAAGTCAAAAAATAAAAAAAATAAAAATTAAAAGATGCAGAAATTTAAACTTGGTACTAAGATCTACTAGTTAGATCTTAGCATCTAATTATAATAAAATAAAAAGTAATAATTAAAATATAAATATTAAATTATAATAAAAATAAAGAGCATGAAATTAAATAGCATAAAAATAAATTTTACATTAAAAAGTTCATAATTTAAATACATAAAATAAAAAGAAACTAAAATAGGCTGATCTTTGATCTTGGATCGGCATTGATGGAAAGATGGTGTAGAAGCCTAGCTCTTCTTCTCGGCACTCGTTGCTTCGAAATAGCCGTTGACCCATAGCCTAACTTCACCCTTTACCAAAGCTTCACCTTAATTTGAGATGTTGATTTTTGGAGGCCTAGGGTCCTTTTTATAGAGCTAGGAGGGTTGGAGGATTTTCTTCTGGATAATGTGGGACTAAGGGCCTCTTTGATCATCAAAATATGAAGAAATTTAAGTAAGAATTAGATTAAAAGGAGTCTTAGGCAATTTCTACTACTTTGGATGAAATCTAGCTATCAATAGAAATCCAATGGTCCAAAATCATCAAAATCGGATGTGTATCAGGCCAAATCAGGTCAAATTAAATTTTGGTCGTCCGATCGCACGTTAATGGAGGAAATCTGGCCACTAATTGCACGTCGGGAGTCCTAATCACTGTAGGGAGAATTCTAGACTGTTGGATCTTCATCAGTTGGTTTTCTGGCTATCAGATCGCACCAGATTACTGATAGAATTTGAATCAAATCCGAAAATAACCACCACCATCCGATCTTGACCGCAATCAAGCGCAGCCATCCGATCGCATAATTATTGTTCCCAAGGACCATGTGGATCAGCTGCATCATACACTGCAGCCAATCAGTGCTCTTGTCACTGAGTGAAAAGACCAAAATATCCTGTGAGCAATGATAAATTTCTATAGACCCTTTAAGGGTCTTGGTCCGCCCCGTGTCGTGCTGTGATTCATCAAATTTTGTCGAGCTGACGGTCCACGCCTGGATCGTGGACCAGCTAGTGGCTTCTACGGCTGAGTCGACTTTGAAGGCTTGGCTTGGCTTGGTGGCTTTGCTTGCAGAGCCGGTTGAGCCATTTTCTTTTTTTATTTAATTTTTATTTATTTTATTTCTTTAGAAATTCATATCTTCTTCATTTTAGCTATGTTTTGCTTTAAACTTATTTCATTATGATCAAGAAAATAAGCTCTTTCCATTGATAACAAAATTTTATTATTTTTTAATTATTTTTTTTAATTAATAAAAATATAAATTTCTTAAAAATTATATATAAATTGATTAATAATTTTAAAAAATTAATTAATAAATTAATACTTTTATTGATAAATTTATGGTACTTATCACACCCCTCAACTTAAGCTTTGCTCATCCTCGAGTAAAGAAAGAATTTAGTTTTCAATATCTTTTAACTTTAAAGTTTCAAATTTTACCTAAGCAATTTTCAAAATGGTATTGATATTTAGTAGAGCTTAAGTAAGACATATTATTGGGGTATTAATATTTATCAATAGAAAAATTAAGTAAAGAACATTAAATTTTTCAAATTTTTTTCTAAATTATCCCATCTTTATCTCTAATTTGTCTAAACTTTCATATAGACAAGTATATTGCTACTTCATCCTTTATTTATTGATTTTTATTTTTACATTGCCCAATTTTTGATGCGAATATCATTGCTTACTTAGGCAATGGAACCTGATTACTTGATGAAAAATCATTTTTTTTTTAATGTTGTACCACTATTGAGTGTCTTAACCTCTTAAGCATTCTATTTGATCCATATAGCGAGTCTTGGGCCAATGACTTTCAAATCAGTTGGCTTTAGGGCACTAGGTATAGAATACCCCTAGGCTTACTAGCTCGAATCAAATAGGCTATGAGTTAAGACTTGCTTTACAATGAGCTTCTTTGCCCTTCCCATCCTTTGACGTGAAACTCAATGCTAGCTTAGGCAAAGAGGCCCGGTTACTCAGTGAGAAGTACTTGAAAACTATTTTATTTAATTTTTTTATATGAAGAAACGTATAGTTACCCTACATAAGTCTATAAAAAGTAGACTTTTTTTTGATGTTAGTAGAAAAAAATTATAAATGCTCCAAGGAAAAACTTTCTATGTTCTAAACTTAATTCTTTATTGAATTTTCTTAATACTTGATTTCTCAATATCTCACAGATTATCTGATCTGTGCATCAATTTTCTTTTAAAAATGCTTAGTTTAATTCAATTCTTAAGCATAATCAGGTGTCTAAATACTAAATACTAACTTTTTTTAGGACTTAAAATTTTAAAAATTTTTATTTTTCTCCCTCCTAACTTAATCGACATTGTCCTCAATAGAGAAAAAAAATAAAGGGTGTAATAAAGAACATGAAAGAATACACCTGACTCAGTATATTTTTGGTCCAGCACATGCCTTTGAAAATTTGGGCTCTCCCTCAAACTTATTCAAATTATTCTAAAAAAAATAAATTACAAAAATAAATTAGATAAAAATTAAATATTGGGTTGCCTCCCAACAAGCACTAAGTTTACCATCTTCAGCCAAACACAGTGCAGCTTACTATCCTGTGTTAAATATTAGATTGATAAATTTCAATGGTTTTGGATTGCCAATCTCAGAAAATTAATTTATAATTCCACTATTGATATATTCACTATTAATTTTAGGGACATAATTTTTGACCCCATTCTCAGACCCATGTTTATTAAGAATTTCTCCTATTTGTTTTTCTAAAATGCTCATGAATGGAGTTTTAGGAGTTACATTTGGTTCAATGGGTGCTGGAATGGTGACTATAGATGGTTTTAATTCTAGAGGTAAATTAATATGATCTTGCTTAAACAACTCCATTGATACTTCATTACATGCCTCTTGATTTTTGTAAGAAGAATCAGCTTCTAGGGTTGAAGGAAATAGGCTTTTAGGTTTATAAGTTTTGGATAAATTATCTACTCTCTTTTTCCTTTTATCTATCTCATTTAAACTGAAAGTAGCATCAGTACTAATTTCTGACTCAGATTCTTCTAAATGGTTAGTCTCAGTACTAATCAGTTTCTCTAAATTTTAATTTTGGCTAGTATTAGTACTAGCCTCTCTCACCTGGTCTTGGTATGGATCCATAAGAATCCTATAGCTTTTAAGTTTAGGAGTTACTTTGGCATTCTCAAATTGGGGATTCTTAGATGAAACATTAGATTGATAATTTAATCCAGGTGATTGATGGACATTAGGTGGGTTGTTTGAAATTGGTAGGCTTGGTAGTTGATCTAGTTTTCTCCTCATGTTAGACTTAACTAGTTGTCCGATTTGAATTTCTAGCTTGGCGATAGATTGTTGTTGAGTCAAAATCAATTGTTGAAATTGATTAAATCTATCATCGGCTAGATTAATCTATTGAGGAGGTGGGTATGATAGCTGATTGTTATATGATGGCTGGATAAACTGACTAGACTGACCATTATTATAGGCATAGTTTTGGTATTGGGGCTTATTCTAATAATTTTTCACTGATAGAGTTTGGGTCTGAGCCTGAGTCTGTTGTGGTTTCCAAGAAAGATTAGGATGCTTTCTCTAGCCAGAGTTATATGAATTTGAAAATGGATCATTAACCAGCTTGGAGTAGTCTTGAACAGCTTGGACTTGTTCTTGGATAAAAGATGAAAATTGTGCAGTCATAGGATATTCACTCGTATGATGGGTTGGACTAGCACAGATTGAACAAATCTCCTGATAATTAGAAGATGATGTGAATTGTGCAGGAGATTGTTGACCTAGGGTTAGGACTTGATCTAATTTTTGAGCAAAAAAGTCTATTTTATTTATCAAATTTGAATCAATCTTAGGACTAGATTCTAGATGTTTAAATTCATGGATCCCTACCCAGGTTTGGTAGAAAGATAATGAAGCATGGTTAATTGAGTTTTCACTCAGGATTTCAAATAACGTATATGCTTCATCCTCACTCTGGTTCATGAATGCACCTCCATAAGATGCATCTACCATCTATCTGTATTGATCTCCTAAACCCTCATAGAAAGCTTGAACTATTTGCCATTTAGACAGACCATGGTGTGGGCATTTTCTAAGAAGTTCCTTAAGTCTCTCCCATGACTTATGAATCTGTTCCCCTGGAAGCTGAGCAAATTCAATGATAGCTCGCCTCATAGTATTGGTTCAGCCTATGAGATAAAATTTTTTAAGAAATTCACTTTGCAATTCAGCCCAAGTTTTAATTGGTCTTTCTATTATGCCAAGCTAGTACTTGGCTTTGTCTTTTAATGATAAGAAAAATAAAATTAGTCTAAGGGCATCATTAGTTAAATTTTGAATTTTTACCGTAGAATAGATTTCTAAGAATTCATCCAAATATTTGTAAGAATCTTCATTGATGTTCCCATAGAAAGATGGAAGCATCTGGATTGTAGTCAGCTTGATCTCATAGTAGGTAGCATGAATTTTAAGTGGCTGGATACAAGTCGATGGGCTATAGGTAGAAGGGATAAAATACTCCTTAATCTGTTTAGATGGTTCTCTAAAATTTTCAGCCATCGGATTTAATACGGTTCAGCCTTTCAATGTTATGGTTGGGTTCAACTAGATCAGATAAAATAATTTTCTATCGTATATGTACTAGTACAATCCTAATGTATGGTTCAAAATTTTCTAAGAATTTTTTATTTTTTTAAAATTATTTTATTTTATTATATTATTAATTTTTTGATTATTTTAATTATTTTAAATATTATTTTTAATTTAATTTAATTTAATTTTAATTATTATTTTTAATATATATATTTTTTAAGTTAGTTTAATTTAATTTAATTTAATTTTTATTTTATTTTATTTTATTTTTGAAGAGAAAAAAGAAATAAAAATTTTAAAAAAAAATTCTTAAGGAGTCCTGGAACTAAGAAGAGGAAGAAGAATTAGGATTAATTATGTTTGATGTTGGTTAGTAATCAAGTTGGTCAATCAATTCTGACTAAGGATTATCCTAGATCTAGACAGCTCCTAACTATTAAGGTCACCTTCAAGCCCTCCAAGTGTAGGATCAGCCAATTAACTAGCCAGACAAATATAAGGTCGATGGGAGTCCCTCCATTTCTTGCCTTAGACACCAATTGTGCTTGGCCAGGTAAGCTAACAGAATCAATTAGAAACCACCTTCCTTCGGATCAAGTCGATCCTAAACCACTTTTTTAGACATCAGTCAAATTGACTAACCCTAATCTAGTTCAACTCTTAGGGTTTCTTGTTCTATTGAGCTCGAGTTCCTAAGGCTTATGTCTAATTGATTTTAAAATTAAAGGCTTAGGTCAATGCAGGATGCTGGTTGGTTATTTGTGGACCAAGGAAGGATGATCAAATCCCCACCTTATCTTATTTAATTGAGTTGTGCCCTTAATTTGATTTAATATGAATATGCATAAAAAATTTTCAATCAAAGGGTTCTATTCAATTTAAACTAGATGTATGCAACTAATTGAATTCTGAAAGACTTACCTTACCTCTAGCAATCACCAAAAAAAATAAAAATAAAAATAAAAATAATATGATGCATGCTCTAAGCAGTTAGGATTTCTAATTTTATCATGAAATTTTTAATTATATTTAAATAAATATTTTTTAAACTTAATTTAAAAATAAAATAAATAAATAAATAAAATAAAAAGAAAAGAGAACTAGGATTAGGATTGATCTCACCAAGCAAAACTCTTGGTTCTTTTTGTTCTTTAATCTCTTTTTCTGCAAAATAATAAAAAAAATAGCAAGCAATATTTATAAAAAAATAAAAATTTTATTTATAATTTACTTATAGAAATATCAAAGAGATAAAAAATTTAATGTCCGTGCCTTCCCCCACAACGGCACCAAAAACTTCCTGCATTTGCCAGAATTATTTTTAATTTATTTAAAATAAATAAAAGAAATCAAAATTAAAAATCAAAAATAATCCCCGATAATGGTACCAAAAACTTGATAGGTTTGTCGAAATTATTTTTAATTTATTTAAAATAAATCAAAGAAATTAAAATAAAAAATCAAAAATAATCTTTGGCAATGGTGCCAAAAACTTGATAGAAATGCGATGTTGTCGTTAAGACACCATGTTTATCAGTTTAATCTGACTTTCTAAAATAATTAAAAATATGTAGATAGTAGTGAGTCGGATCGAATCCATAGGAAAGATAGTGTTTTTAGATTTGAAATCGTTGATTTTATAAAAAAAAAGAAAAGAGAAAAGTTTTTGGATCAAAAGTAAAGTTGAAAAATAAATAAAATAAAAATTAAAAGGTGCAGGAATTTAAACTTGATACTAAGATCTACTAGTTAGATCTTAGCATCTATTTATAATAAAATAAAAAATAATAATTAAAATGTAAACATTAAATTGCAGTAAAAATAAAGAGCATGAAATTAAAGCACATAAAAATAAATATAGTATTAAAAAGTTCATAATTTAAACACATAAAATAAAAAGAAAATAAAATAGGCTGATCTCTGATCTTGGATCGGCATTGATGGAAAGATGGTGTAGAAGCCTAGCTCTTCTTCTCGGCATCTGTTGCTTTGAAGTAGCCATTGACCCATAGCCTAACTTCATCCTGTACTAAAGCTTCACCTTAATCTAAGATGTTGATTTCTGAAGGCCTGGGATCCTTTTTATAGAGCTAGGAGGGCTAGAGGATTTTCTTCTAGGCAATGTGGGACTAAGGGCCTCTTTGATCATCAAAATATGAAGAAATTTAAGTAAAAATCAGATTAAAAGGAGTCTTAGATGATATCTGCTACTTTGGATGAAATCTGGCCATCAATAGAAATCCAACAGTCCAAAAATCATCAAAATCGGATGTGTATCATCCCAGATCAGGTCGGATTAAATTTTGACCATCCGATCACACGTTGATGGAGGAAATCTGGCCACTGATCATGCATTGGGAGTCCTGATCACCATGGGGAGCATTCTGGACCATTGGATCTTCATCAGTTGGTTTTCTGGCCGTCGGATCATGGCAGATCGCTGATAGAATTTGAATCAAATCCGAAAATAACCACCACCATCAGATCTTGACCGCAATCAACTGCAGTCATCCAATCGCGCAATTACTATTTCCATGGACTACATGGATCGGCTGCACCATACACCATAGCCAATCAGCGCTCTTATCGCTGAGTGAAAAGACCAAAATACCCCATGAGCCATGATAAATTTCTGTAGACCCTTTAAGGGTCTTGGTCCGCCACGGTCGTGCTGTGATTCGATGGATTTTACTGAGCTGGCGGTCCACCCCTGGATCATGGACCGGCTAGTGGCTTCTACGGCTAAGTCAGCTTTGACGGCTTGGCTTGGCTTGGTGACTTTGCTTGCAGAGCCAGCTGAGTCATTTTTTTTTATTTAAATTTTATTTATTTTATTTCTTTAGAAATTCATATCTTCTTTCTTTTAGCTTCGTTTTGCCTCAAACTTATTTCGTTATGATAATGAGCTCTTTTCATTGATAATAAAATATTATTTTTTAATTTTATTATTTTTTAATTAATTTTTTTAATTAATAAAAATATGAATTTCTCAAAAATTATATATAAATTGGTCATTAATTTTAAAAATTAATATAAATTAATTAATAACTTAATATTTTTATTGATGAATTTATGGTACTTATCAGCCATCTTTTGGCATCATCAACACCATCTCTAGGTTACTTCGACGGTAGGAGGCCAGTGGATCTGAGGGATCGACTAAAAGTCATAGAACTGAGGAGCCCATCACTTTTACTGATGAAGATGCATAAGGAGTTTAGTTTCTATACATCGACATGATTTTAATAACTTTAAATATTGTAGACTATGATGTACGCCATATTCTTGTCGATAATGGAAATTCAATCGATGTTTTATTTTATGATTCTTTCTTCAAAATATCCATAACTAATAACTAGCTCAGACAAATGAGTTCTCCATTAGTTGGCTTCATTGGTGATGCAGTGCCAGTCGAAGACGGAATAATTTTAACTATGGATGCAGGGCGATATCCAAGATAGTCCAGGGCATAAGTGGATTTTTTGGTGGTAATAGCTCTATCTGCTTATAATGCAATTCTTGACCGACCTGATCTAAATGCACTTCGGATAGTAGTGTCGACCTACTAGTTGAGGATAAAGTTTCGAACAAACTATGGGATCGGAGAAGTCAGGGGAGATCAAGCTCTGGCATGACATTGCTACTTGATTGCCTTGCAAGGGGAGAATAATCAAACCCTTATTCGATTGATGGGTTGGACGTTCGGGATGACCTTACAAAAGAATGGAGAGAATCCATGGAGGATCTTGTCTCGATTCCTTTGAATGATGAAAATAAAGAGCACATGGTGCAGATCGGCTCCAATCTGGGAGAAGGGCTGCAAGAGCAACTTGTCGAATTCCTATAGAAGAATGTAGATATTTTCATTTGGGCCCCATGGACATGTCCAAAATTGATGCTGAAATTATGGAACATCATCTGGCTGTTAATCCCAAACATCGGTCGGTGAAAGAAAAGATGTGTAGCCACGCCCCAGAGAGACAAAAGACAATTGTAGAAGAAGTTGACAAACTCCTCAATGTTGGGTTCATCCAAAAAGTCTCCTATCCGAACTAGGTCTCCAACGTAGTTTTTGTTAAGAAGATAAATAAAAAATAGAGAATGTGCATAGACTTCAAAAAGTTCAACAAGGCCTATCCAAAAGATAGCTACTCCCTACATAGAATTGATTAGCTGGTGGATGCAACTTCGGGCCATGAGCTTCTCACCTTTATGGATGCCTTCTTCGGCTATAATCAAATTCGGATGACTTCGGAAGATAAGGAGAAAACTACTTTTATTACTGACTGTGGTCTTTATTATTACAGGGTTATGCCTTTCGGAGTCAAAAATGCAGGAGCGACCAACCAGTGCCTGGTGAATAAGATCTTTAAGAAGCAGATCGACCACAACATGAAGGTGGCCTATAGACGATATACTTGTTAAGAGCCAGTCTTCGATAAATCATATAGCCGACCTCAAGAAGACCTTTAGCAGCCTCTGGAGATACAAGATAAAATTGAACCCGACCAAGTGCATCTTTGGAGTAACCTCAAGAAAGTTTCTGGGTTTCATGGTATTGAGGCATGGAATCAAGATAAATTCGAAAAAGATTCGGGCCATTCAAGAGATGACTGCCTCAAAATCAATAAAAGAAGTCCAATACCTAACAAGAAAGGTGGCAGCCCTGAACCACTTTATCTCGAGGTTGGTCGAGTGATGCATGCCCTTCTTTCAAATTCTCAAACAATCGAAGAACTTCTATTGGACTGCCAAATGTTAACAGGCATTTGAAGAACTGAAGAATTACCTCGGCTTACCTTCCTTGTTAGCAAAACCTAAACTTGGAGAAGAACTATTTTTGTATCTGATGGTCTTCCTAGCAGTCCTTGTGGTAGTTCAAGTTAAAGAAGAGGAGAAAGTGCAGCAGCCAATCTACTACATAAGCCGAGTTTTGAGAGATGCCGAAATTAGGTACACTAAGTTAGAAAAACTAACTTATGCTCTACTGATCGTAGTCCGAAGACTTCGATCTTACTTCCAAGGGCACGTCGTAACCCTCCTTACTGATCAACCAATCAAGGCAGTTCTCCATCGAATAGAGACCTCTAAAAGAATCATAAAATGGATAATTGAACTTACAGAATTCGACATCAACTTTCAGCCTCGGTCATCAATTAAAGCTCAAATATCGATAGATTTCCTAATGGAATGCACCATCCCGGACGAGACCAAACTTGAATAGAATGAAACCAGTTCCCATGGTTATAGTTGAGCTCTTCTATAGAATGTGTCGACCTTCCTGAAGGCTTTTGGGCCTTGTATGTGGATGGCTCATCTAATGCTTCAGGCGTAGGCGCTGGGTTGATCTTGGTAAATTTTGAAGAAGTTATTGCCAAATACGCACTATGCTTCAAATTTCTTGCAATAAATAATGAGGCCAAATATAAAGCTCTGATTGCAGGGTTAAGGATAGCCAAAGAGTTGGAAGTGGATCGGCTCCAAGCTTACAGTGATTTTCAATTGGTGGTCGGACAAATTAATGATAATTATGAAGCTCAGGAGGAAGGCATGATAAAATATCTGAAGAAAGTAAAGAACTTGATTCTAGCCTTCGATAGTTTTAACATTCAATAGATTTCAAGAGCAGAAAATACCAGAGCTGACCTTCTCTCTAGTCTAGCTACACTTGCACCGAATTAATTACTAAAAGAAGTCTTCTTTGAAGCTCTGAAACACCCAAATTTAGAGGAGTCATGGTCTGTGATGCAGATCGACCATGAACCCTACTAGATCGACCAGCTAATTACTTATCTCAAGGATGGAACTCTTTCTTATGATCCAAAAGAAGCATGAAAACTAAGAAATCAGGCCTTTCGATATGTCTTGTATGAAAATAAGCTGTATAAAAGATCATATTTTTTACCACTGTTGAGATGTCTCCGACTTATTGAGATCGATTTTGCATTATTGGAGGTGCATGAAGGAATCTGCGGAAGCCATGTAGGGGCCAGATCTTTATCTCATAGACTACTTTGGCAAGGCTACTATTGGCCAACAATGTATCATGATTAAATAGAATATGTCAAAAAATGTGACCAATGTTAAATGAATGCTAATATTCAAAGAAAATCGACTTTTGAGCTTACCCCCTTGGGTGCCCCATGGCCATTTGCATAATGGGGAATTGACATACTCAAGCCCTTTCCTATGGCATTCGGACAGCAAAAATTTTTTCTAGTAGCAATTGATTACTTTATGAAGTGAGTCGAGGCTGAGCCTCTAGCAAAGATCATCGAAGCCAAAATATAGGACTTTGTCTGAAAGTCAATTATTTGCAGGTTCGGTTAGCCTCAGACTCTCATAATAGATAATGGGTGATAGTTTGCTAGAGTGGAATTTACCATGTTCTATGAAGATCTGAACATATCTCATAATTTTACATCAGTAGCCCATCCATAGGCAAATGGTGAGGCTGAGGTAACCAATAGAACCCTACTATAAGGTATCAAAGCAAGGCTTGAGAGAATAAAAGAAACTTGGGTAGACAAACTCTACCTTGTACTTTGGGCATACCAAACTACCCAAAGGCTACCAACTAGAAAGACTACATTGAAGGGAAAATTCAGATTTTCTAGGTCAGGTTCGTTTAGATCTGATTGGATCAAGAGAGATATTTTAAAAATTTTTCTTTTGAATGCAGATCAGATCTGAGATATTTCAGATCTAATTTTATAGATCTAATAAAATAAAATAAAAAAATTAAATTTGATTTAATTTGTACCTTTTGTTGGGTAATCAGATTATCCTATGATGATCCTGCTGATTGCCTAAAGTTTTGGATCTAGCCATGCAAGTGCCTGGCCTCTACCAATATCCACTCAAATTAGATCTGAAGATCATCTCCTTCTTTATCATTTCTCCAAATATCAGGTCTAGTTCTGATTTGGAGGATCTTCAAACTCCTTTTGAAGATCTGGAATTGTCACTTGCAACAATGCTGCCTTCTTCCTTTCTCGTCACCTTTTTCTTGCCTGGATCGCACCAAACTGGACCCTAAATCTCCTTGGACATGGAGAGGAGACAGAGGACCAGAAGAAGCCATGGAGGAGGGAGAGGGGCAGCCTTATGGCATGGGCTATGGGTGATCTCATTCAAAGCTAGGCGCAGACAGGGTTTATGTAGACCATGCTGCGCCATGTAGTGCCACATCATCCCGGCAAATCATGTCGCTTCATGCAATCAGATCTAAATTTGATTGGCGGGATGACATCACCTGATTCAATTAGATGAGAGCCCCTTCAAATCATCCTTAGGTGGCACCAAGACTGGCCAAAGCATAGTCCGTTGGCGCCACCTAAGTTGATTTCAAGAAGCAACCTGGAGTCCCATCTGTATGGGACTCCAGGCGTCCCTATCCTTGGGCGCATGCCTCCCTAGGCATACACCCCCTTCTTTCTATTTTCTAGCAAGGGGACAAGCTCTTATCTGCTCTCCTATGGATGCATGATACATGGGCAGATGTCTAAGTATCAAAGGTCAACGTTTGACCAAAGTCAAAAGAAAAGAATTGGCAGGTGATGAAAAATGGCAGGTATTGTCTCCAATTTATCTCATAAATTAAGACAACACTTCTCTGACCTGGACAAGCTCCAGTCAAACCATGTAAAGGTACTTGAGTGAGCACAAACATATTTGGCTCAGTCAAGATAACTTTTAATAATAGTAGAAGGAGAACATTAGGCTCAATCGTGTACTAGTATGATTTTCTTAAACCTCATTGAATCTAATTCAAATCAATTGAACTGAGTTAGTCTAATTGATGATATCCAAATCCTAACCTTTATTTTTGTGATCCAGTTAGGTTCAGTTCTGTATGCTAATGGGGTATGTCATTGTCTCTATCGTTGACATCATCGAAACACCTTTCGATGAATCAGAACACTTCTGATTTAGACAACTAGAATGAACGATTATCTAAATCATTCTAATTGCTCCAAAAATCCACGAGTGACACCTAGCAGTATATAGTGGCAATCCCATCAAAACTTAAAATGATCCTCTCCGTGCAGCTATCTGTGTGATTAAATTCTTCTATCTTTAGCCCCGATCAAGTTAGGGTTAAGGCGAACTCATCAAACCCTAATTTCTATCATATGATTTAATCATTTGATCAAGTCCGATGTGAAAACCTTAATAGAAACTCTTTCTATTATTTCACTCTACCATGGCTATGGGCTTATGGACTTGATTCTCATGATCATCATAGGGCTGCTCCTTATTCCCTCTTGGTGCAATCCAACTCCTATAATGAACATGCTATAGCCAACATATACCTCAGGATTTCAAATGGCTAGGAGATCGAGTCATGGTGTAGTCAAACTATAACACCCTCAAGGTGAACTATCAACGCACCTCAGATCAAAGAACCAGACACACCATTGTAGCTTCGAGCTAGTCATTGACGAGAAGGTAGACTTTCTTATGACTGCTTGAGGTGGTCATGCTCAGTGCCCTCATTCTCTTACGAGTACCTGTACTTTTACTTTGGTGTCTTTACACTGTAGACTCAAGACTGATCTACTATAAAGAAGCGAGTGACACCAACCTTCTGGATCAATCACCATCCTCATGATGATCGTACGGTCGGAAGCATTTTATGAGTTAATAACGAAAATTCTTGTCTTAAATTTTCAACTCTTGAAAATAAGAATTATCATTACCATTAACTCAAGGGATGTATCATAGACACCAAATACACATTTATAATAGAAAATAATCCATTTTATTATTTATAGTCAAAATTATAATTTTGTCCCTAGATGTGTATTACAAGTGTCAGCCAATTCTCACTTCTAGGGCACACATATCAAACAAACTTCCACTTGACCTAAAGTCAATTGGCTACAAATCTAAGTTCCATTTTTTCAAGGTGGGCTTCAATCTTCTACTGGCCCAGTGGCTTTATGAGTGGGTCTGCTGCATTATTTGCGAAGTCGACTCTTTTGATCTCGACGTAACCCTTCTCGAGGTAATCGCGGATGAGGTGGTATCGTCGCTCAATGTGCTTGGATTTTTGATGAGACCTCGGCTCCTTAGCAAGGGCTATGGCACCATTGTTGTCGCAATATAGAGGAATGGCATCTGGTGGCATCACTCTAATTTCTATGACAATCTTCTTGTACCAGAATACCTCCTTCATAGCTTCTGATGCAGTGATGTATTCTGCTTCCATGGTGGAATCCGCTATCACAGTCTGCTTAAAACTCTTCCAACTGATAGTACCATCATTACACATAAACAGACTTCTAGATGTCGACTTTCGATCATCTACATTGGACATAAAATCCAAGTCTGTATATCCCTGAACTTGGAGTTCTCCATTACCAAAGACCAACAACATATCCTTGGTTCTTCTCAAGTACTTAAGGATACATTTCACAGAGATTCAGTGTTCTTCACCTTGATTTGACTGATATCTGCTCGTGACACTCACAGCATGGGCTATATCAGGTCGTGTACATAACATGGCATGCATGAGGCTCCCTATTGCTAAAGCATAAGGGATTTTGCTCATGCATTCTATTTCCTCAGGTGTGCTAGGGCACATCTTCTTGAAAAGATGAATGCCATGTTTAAAGGGTACCAAATCCCTCTTAGACTTTTCCATACTAAACCTCTTTAGCACTTCCTCTATGTACATCTTCTCTAAAAGTCTTAGCATCCTATTTGGTCTATCTCTATAGACCTCAATTCCTAAAATAAAGAATGCTTCTCCTAGGTCCTTCATGTAGAATTCTTTAGATAACCATAGTTTAACTATGGTCAACATGGGAATATCATTCTTAATAAGGAGGATATCATCCACATACAATATGAGGAAGACAACAGTGCTCCCACTGACCTTTTTGAAGATACAGGATTGTTCCTCATTCTTGATGAACCCAAATAATTTGATTACATCATTGAAATGAGTATTCCAGCTCCGAGATGCTTGCTTAAGTCCATATATGGATCTTTGCAGCTTGCATACCTTATGATCAGCATCACTGGATGTGAAACCGAGTGGCTATTCCATATAGATATCTTTCTCAAGATATCCATTTAAGAATGTTATTTTTACGTCCATTTGTCATATTTCATAATCAAAATAGGCTGCAACAACAAGCAATGTGCGGATGAATTTAAGCATAGTTATTGGTGAAAAGGTATCCTGATAGTCAATGCGAAGCCCTTTTGCCACTAATTTAGCTTTGAATGTCTCCACATTCCCATCTGCACCAATCTTTCTCTTGTAGATCCATTTACAGTCAATAGGTACTATACCTTCTGGTTGATCTACCAAGGTTCAGACTTGGTTTGAGTGCATCTAGTCAATTTCTGACTTCATTGTCTTTAACCATTTCTCAGAGTCAGTATCTGATATTACCTCGTTATAGGTTTCGGGATCACCATGAACTCCATTACCTATGTGGAACATTTTCTCTATTTCCTCCAAAATAGTACCTAAGTACCTTTCAGGGGGACGGCAAACCCTTTCTGATCTATGAGGTAGAGGAGGAATTAATTATATTGGCTCAACCTAATTTGGTTCCATTTGATCCTTAGCTCATTGCTCTTGTAAGACTTTCTCATCAAGCTTGATATGCTTTTCAAAACCGTTATCTTGAATAAACTATTTTTCAAGAAAGATGGTATGTCGAATCACAATTATATTATGATCTTCTGGAATATAGAAATAATATCCTAATAAGTCTTTAGGATATCTTATAAATCAAGCTCTAAAGGACCTAAAGTCTAACTTATCCACTTATTGTCTTTTGACATGAGCCGGACAACCCCAAATTCTGAGATGACACAGACTTGGTTTGTTACCATGCCATATCTTATACGGTATGGTAGGAATGATTTTAGAAGGAACCCTATTCAATAAGTATATTGCAGTTAACAAACTATGTCCTCAAAAAAAATTAGAAAGGTCTATGAAGCTCATCATGAATTGGACCATATCTAATAGGGTCCGATTTTTTTGTTCTAAAATTTCATTGAGTTAAGGAGTTCTAGGTGGAGTCCATTGAGAGATTATGTCATTTTTCTTGAGATTGTCCAAGAATTTTTGACTAAAATATTCACCTCCTCGATCTGATCGAAGAACCTTAATGGGTTTTCTAGTTTGCTTTTCTACTTCATATCTGAATTCTTTGAACTTTTCAAAAGCTTCAGACTTGTGTCTTATAAGATACACATACCCATACCTAGATAAATCATCGGTAAAGGTTATAAAGTAGACAAAGTTGCCTCTAGTTGTCACATCAAATGGGCCGCACACATCAGTATGTACTAGGGCAAGAAGATCCATGGCCCTTTCCCTATGTCCTACAAAAGGGAGCTTAGTCATTTTGCCATGAAGACAAGATTCACAGGATATGACTCGAAAGTCAATGGACTCAATAGGCTAGTTTTCTCTAATTTGTTAATCCCATCTTCTGTAATATGACTTAGTCTTAGGTGCCATAGATACCTATCATTTGGACTATCCCTAGGTTGTTTCATGGCATTCACATTTTGCTCGATATTAAAAATAGATACATCAATATGTAACTGGTAAAGATCGTTAATAAGAAAATCACTTATAATTTTATTTCTTTCATAAAGAATATTACAATGGTCCTTAAGAAAACTAATTACATAGCCTTCTAGTGCTAGGCATGAAACATAAATCAAATTCCTGCTTGCTGCAGGCACATAATAACAATCTTTTAAAACTAAGTCTAAACCAGATGGTAGTCGAAGAGGATATGTTCCCATGGCCATGGTAGTAACTCTTGCTTCATTTTCGATGCATAGGATCATGTCACCATCCCTCAGCCTCCTGCTATCCTCAAGATCCTGCATAGAAGTGCACAAATGAGCACTAGAACCAGAGTCAAGAATCCAACTGGATGCAGAAGAAACCATAAGGTTAGACTTAATAATGAGCATACCTCCAAAAGGACCTGCCTCCTTCTTATTCTTCAGGGTGGCCAAGTAAGTAGGATAGTTTCACTTTCAGTGTCCGTCATTGTTGTAATGAAAATACTTTTCTTCATCAGCAGCCTTCTTCTTCAGCTCTGCCTTTTTCTTCTTTCCTCCTTCCATCTTCTGCTTTTTCGCAGACTTCTTCTTCTTTCCAAAAGACTTTCTCTTGGAAGAAGTCCATTCCATAGTAAGCACTGAGCCTTTAGAATCTTTCATGGAAAGCTCAGCAGTAACCAGCACGTTCATAAGTTTGGCCAAGAAATTTTGAAGTTTATGCATATGGTAGTTCATGATGAATTGCCCATATGCATCAGTCAAGGAATGTAGAATTATATCATTCTGTAGATTCAGGTCCAACTTCACTCCGAGCTTCTTAAGCTCTTTCATGTCCTTGATCATCATCAGACAATAATTTTGGACCAACTATCCATCATGCATTTTAGCCTTGAATTGTCATTTAGTGAGTTGATACTTGGCTGTGCGACTCTATTCACCAAATATCTCTTATAGATGAGCCAATATTTGGTGGATAGTTCTAATATCTTCATGTTGGCACTGAAGCTCATCAGACATCAAGTCCAACATGTATTATCTAGCCTTATTATCTTCGTCCATCCACTTTTCAAGAGACGCTCTCTGTTCAGCGGATGGATGAGCTGGTAAGGTGGGAGGATCCTGATCCAGTACATGAGTTAACTTCTCAAAACCCAAAATAATTTTAAAGTTATGGAGCCAATCTTTGTAATGGGTTCGGTCAGTCTATGGGTGTCCAGGATATACGCTAGTGGGTTGGACGCAGACATTTTTCTGTAGAAAGTCAAAGTTTCTAGTTAGATATTGTAATTAAGACTTGACCAATTTGTTTAGAGATTTTATTTTAAACAAATTAGCTTCAACTATTTTTTTGGATTCCTACACTCTCTTTGTAGAGATGCAAAAATCTTCACGATTAATGATTTTTAGTGGGTGGTACAGTTCCACCAACTGACTCATCACCTCACCTAATAGTTATTGGTGATGGGTTAGCTAATGAGTGAACAACTCTTGTTCAATGATTCTTTAATCATGGTGCACCCAAACTTGGTTTCTAATTCATGAATCTCACCATGCTCGAAATATTGATCCACTCCTTAGTTAAGTCAGACCCACCATTTGTACAGATTGGATTCGTAATTGAGTCTCTCACCATATCTGGAATATTGAGTCCAATCCATCCTTCAGCCTGTAGCATCCAATGCCTAATAGATATGGTTGCATCTTTTTGGTGCAACTGAACCACTGTAACCAGTCGAGAACAATCAACCCTCAAGGGAAGGGCCCGCACATCTACAATGGTGGAAGACCTTAGACTTAATCTTTTCTTAGGAAGATTTGATTTAGATCTCATTAAACTAGACTTGACATAGTCATAACCATTATGACTAACCTAGTGGCATGGGTTAGCTCGGATTATTGACCACCTCAGATCAGGACTGAAGCCAACAAATATGGCAAGGTAAGTGAGACCGATGGAAGGGATATGCCATTAACTCGATAAGAACGCATTCAAGTCGAGTAGCTTCCAATTAAAAATTAGTCGGTCGTATCTGCCAAACTTACCTTAGACACCAAATTATTGAGCCAGAACCAATTGGGTTAGCCTACAATCCAGACTCTAACCACTAAGCCTAATTAGGTCTTAGCTTGATCGATCACTTATGTGACTCGATCTTGACCCAGACTTAATCCTATTAGGTTGGTCAATTTAAGCACTGTTGATCCCATCTAACTAACTCTTGATTCGGTTTGATCAACCGCTTAGACCTAATTGAGCTAGCCAAGTCTGAACCTAATTTTATGAATATGTCTTAGATCTAAAATTTTCAATTTTAGATCTAAAATATATTTTATAATCTTAATTCTTAATTAAGTTTAGGATTCACAAACCAAACATATAAATAAAATCCTAGGGTTTCAGGATCTAGGATTTTGCAGAAAATAAGTTCTTGATTTCTGATTAAGGATGAATGCGTAGCACCCCTACATATCATAAGAATATCACATCGAATGGAAGAAGAGGGTATTTAAATCCTACTTTATTTTTATGACCAGACGACCAAGGGGAACGCCTTAATCAGAAATATAAGACTACAAAACTAGTTAGATCTACATCATATATCTCATATATAAAAATTGATCTAACTTTAAACATGTTTTGTATACATCTCATGTATCATATCATGAATATTTTTAGATCTAAATTATCTCATAATTATCTAAAAAATTAGATTTAAATTGATCACATCAAAATAAATTCTAATCTAGATAATTATGTAGAACTATTCTACAACTAGTCTAAACATACATTCATCATATCTCATTTGATCCAAAAATTAAATAATTTTATTTACTATTTTTTAGATCTTATTATAATATTTAAAATATAAAAAATAGTAAATAAATAGATCTAAAATCATAACTTAATCAAATTAAATTATGAACATGCAAGACTATGTATAGAATAATTCTATTTTACAGCTAGTCATGCATCTTATAAAACATAGATCTAAATTATTTAATTTTAATTTTCTTGATTTTAGATCTAATCACATCTCATGTGATATCTAAAATTACCTAATTATTAGATCAAAAATAAATTTAAATTAGATCTAAATAATTTATTAAAACCTGGCTCTGATACCAGTTGAAGAAAAAATTCAAATTTTTTGGGTCAGGTTCGTTCAGATCTAATTGGATCAAGAGAGATATTTTAAATTTTTTTTTTTGAATCTAGATCAAATTTAAGATATTTAAAATCTAATTTTATAGATCTAATAAAATAAAAGAAAAGAAAATTAAATCTAATTTAATTTATATCTTTTGTTGGGTAATCAGATTATCCTGTGATGATCCTGCTAGTTGCCTAAAGTTCTGGATCTAGCCATGCAAGTGCCTGGCCTCTATCGGTATCCACTTAGGCTGGATCTAAAGATCCTCTTCTTCTTTATCACCTCTCCAAATATCAGATCTAGATCTGATTTGGAGGATCTTCGAAACTCCTTTTGAAGATCTGAAATCATCTCTTGCAGCAGTGCTGCCTTCTTCCTTTCTCGTCACCTTTTTCTTGGCTGGATCACACCAAACTAGAGCCCAAATCTCCTTGAGTGTGGAGAGGAGAGAGAGAACTAGAAGATGGCATGGACGAGGGAGAGGGCAGCCTTGTGGCATGGGCTATGGGTGATCTCATTCAAAGCTAGGCACAGATAGAGTTTATATAGACCCTGCTACGCCATGTAGTGCCACATCATCCTGGCCAATCACGTCGCTTCATGCAATTAGATCTAAATTTGATTGGTGGAATGATATCACCTAATCCAATCAGATGAGAGCTTCTTCAAATCATCCTTAGGTGGCACCAAGACTGGTCAAAGTAGAGTCCCTTGGCGCCTCCTAAGTTGATTCCAAGAAGCAACCTGGAGTCCAATCTGTATGGGACTCCAGGCATCCCTATCCTTGGGTGCATGCCTCCCTAGGCATGCACACCCTCCTTTCCATTTTCTAGTAAGGGGACAAGCCCCTATCTGCTCTCCTATGGGTGCATGATGCATGGGCAGATATCTAAGTGTCAAAGGTCAATGTTTGACCAAAGTCAGAAGACAAGAATTGGCAGGTGATGAAAAATAGTAGGTGTTGTCTCCAATTTATCTTATAAATTAAGATAATACTTTTCTAATCTAGACAACCTCCAATCAGACTAAGTAAAGGTACCTAAGTGAGCACAAATACATTTGGCTCAGTCGAGATAAATTTTAATGATAGTAGAAGGAGAACATTAGGCTTAATTGTGTGCTAGCATAATTTTCTTGAACCTAACTGAATCTAATTCAAATCAATTGAGCTGAGTTAGTCCAATTGATGATATCCAGATCCTAACCATTGTTTGTGTGAGCCAGTTAGGTTCAATTCTGTATGGTAATGGGATATGTCATGATCTTTATCACTAACATTATTGAAACACCTTTTGATGAATCAAAACTCTTCAAATTTAGACAACTAGAATGATCGATCATCTAAATCATTCTAATTGCTCCCAAAATCCACCAATGACACCTAGCAGTATATGGTGGCAACCCATCAAAATTGAAAATGAACCTCTCGGTGCAGTTACCTATGTGATTAAGTTCTTCTATCTTTAGCCCCAATCAGATTAGGGTTAAGGCAAACTCATCAAACCCTAATTTCTATCATATGATTTAATCATTTGATTCAAGTCCGATGTGAAAACCTTAATAGAAACTCTTTCTATTATTTCACTCTGCCATGGCCATGGGCTTATGGACTTGATTCTCATGATCATCATAGGGCTGCTCCTCATCTACCAGGGTAGATAGATTCCCTCTTGGTGCAATCCAACTCCTACAATGAACATGCTATAGCCAACATACACCTCAAGATTCTGAATGGCTAGGAGACCGAGTCATGGTGTAGTCAAACTATAACACCCTCAAGGTGAACTGTCGATGCACCTCAGATCAAAAAACCAGATACACCACTGTAGCTTTGAGCTAGTCATTGTCGAGAAGGTAGACTTCCTTATGACTGCTCGAGGTGGTCACACTCAGTGCCCTCATTCTTTAACGAGTACCTATACTTTTGCTCTGGTGTCCCTACACCATAGTTTTAAGACTCATCTACTATAAAGAAGCGATTGTACACCAACCTTCTGAATCAATCCCCATCCTTAGATGATCCTACAATTGGAAGCATTTTATGAGTTAATAATGAAAATTCTTGTCTTAAATTTTTAACTCTTGAAAATAAGAATTATCATTACCATTAACTCAAGGAATGTATCACAGACACTAAATACATATTTATAATAAAAAATAACCCATTTTATTATTTATAGTTAAAATTATAATTTTGCTCCTAGAAGTGTATTACAAGTGTCAGTCAATTCTAGCTTCTAGGGCACACATATCTAACATCCATTCACCTTGGCCTTTAGAACAAAAGTAGTTATCTCGATAGAGCTCAAACTTCTGTCAGCATGAGTTGTGGAGTTCAATGAGCAGCGAAACTCATTGGATCTTAGAGTTAACCTCGACTTGTTGGAAGAAAAAAGAAAAGAAGCTCAAGTTTGGATGGCAGCCTACAAGCAGAAAGTAGTCCACCATGACAACTCCAAGGTCAGAGGCAAAGCATTCAAAGTGAAGGACTTGGTACTCTTGTGTGCGGCTATATCACAACCTTAGAACCAAGAAAAGCTCACACCAAATTGGGAAGGCACGTATGAAGTTAAGGAGGTCGTCCAGCCCGGCACTTATTACTTAAAAGAGCTCAAAGAGGCAATACTCCTGCGATCCTTGAATTCGAAGAACTTGTGAATATATTACCAGTAATCTTCAATAAATTTTTTTTTATTTCAATATCTCTATTCTTTGATGCAAAATTGTATAATGATAGGAAATGGCTTAATCGAACTTCGTTCCTAAATAAAGATGAAAACCTTCGATCATGTAAGATAGGAGGAGGGGAGAGGCTCTTTCAATGGTTCTTTTGCGCTCCTATTATCCTATTAGGAATAGAAGGAGAATCTCATCCTAACATAAGCAAAATGAAGATCTCCGATCGTGTAAGATAGGAGGAAAAGAGAGGCTCTTTCAATGGCCCTTTTGCATCCCTACTGTCCTATTAGGAATAGGAGGAGAACCTCATCCTAACTTGAGCAAAACAAAGACCTTCAATCTTGTAAGATAGGAGGAGGGGAGAGGCCCTTTCAATGGCCCTTTTGTGCCCTTACTATCCTATTAGGAACAAGAGAAGAATCTCATCCTAACATGAGCGAAACAAACATCTTCGATCATGTAAGATAGGAGGAGGGGAGAGGTCCTTCCAATGGTCCTTTTGCATCCCTACTGTCCTATTAGAAATAAGAGGAGAACCTCATCCTAATATGAGCAAAACAAAGATCTTCAGTTACTTAAGATTGGAGGAGGGGAGAGACTCTTGCGACGGTCCTTCGGATGCCCCCAGTAACCATGTTAGGAATAAGAGGAGAACCTCTTCTTGACATCAATGAAGATCTTCGATCACTTAAGATGGGATGAAGACATCCTAACAAAGAGACAAAGAAAAATCAACCCTATCAGGAACATGAGGAAGACCTCATCCTGATAAGAGGAGAGAGATAAAGCCAACTGTATCAAAAATAAGAGGAGAACCTCATCTTGACATAGATGAAGACCTCTGATAGGAGAAGAACACCGACCAATGATTATTTCGATGAAAGATGAGGTAAAGAAAATGGCGAAAATAACAGACGACAAATCCAATCAAGATAAAGAGACAATTAAGGAAAACTTCATTCTATTAAAAGTTGAAGTCTATTACAATGTTCTGCAAGACCCTGTACAAAAAAAACAAAAAAAAAAGGAAAAGAAACATAAACAAAGACCTAAGAGGATCTGGAATCATCAGACTTTGGGCTACCGATCTTTGCCACCACCAAAGATTGCTTCAAACTGATAATTTCTTCTTCAAGTTCTCTCCTTTTCAGCAGACTCTCTACAAATAATTTATCGGCCCACTAAAACTTATCCTTGGACTCCCATAGTTGCCTTCTTAGGACCTCTGACTCAACCTCCACATCCTTAATGGCTTGACGCTCATATATTATTTGGATCTTCGACTATTGAAGTTCGACCATATCCTTCTCGTATGATGCTGAAAGATCACCAAAGGATTTCTTTAAAGAAGCAAGTTGCTCCAAGTCTTTGCTAACACCGGTCTGCTGGCTATCAACTAACTGCCTCCGAAGATGGGTAACTTCATCTCTAGCTACCTTAAGCTCGTGCTCAACTTTAGACATTTTCTCTACCTAATATACTCTATAACTATTATGCCAAGCTTCAGTATCTTGAAGTTGCCTTTGGAGTTCCAAAATTTTTTTCGATCAATCCCAGTCATACCGTGCCTTCTTAGAAGACGATGGCGAGCTCCCTTCTAATAGTAAAACTTTTTTTTTTGCTGCATTAAGCTTAACTTCAAGGGAGCTGGCTTTGGCTGTTAAAAACCAAGTCTTCTTACTGGCATGCTTTTTGGTCTCATTGAGCTTAACTTCAAAATATCTTTTCTTCCTAATATAATCCATAGAATCTTTTTTGAGCACTTAGCATAAGCGAGTAATCTCGATCGTTAACTCTGAGCAGCTTTTTCTTGACTTTTGAAGTTCATCTTCAACCTTCTTTAACTTCTTTTTCAATTGATGAACTTTCTTTTTCAAGTTTTTAGTAATGGATCTTAAAGGGATGCCCTCGGGTAGCGGTGCAGCTTTGGCCAAAAAAGGAGGGTTAGGACTTTGCTCATCAGAGGAGTTTTGAATAACAAACACCATAATACGAGTATGAAATTTAATTCACTTTCATTGCAGTAACAAAATGTTTGAATACATTGAAAGGAGAAAAAGAAAAAGTATAAGTTGTTAAAAGTTTTTGACCTCTACCTGTATAGTAGCGAACGAGGTCCATACAGGAGCAGGTTTGGGGACTGCAACTATAGGCCCAAGAGCTTTAGGGGCAAGCTCGATGGCAGGAGAAGCAGCACCAGCATTGGAGGGACCGACTTCTTCGCTGGGTTTGTCCATTAAAAGGTTGAGGTCAACCTCGGGGAAGTTCTTTATGACCCTCCTCATGCAAATCTTGAATCCCTCCAAGAAAGCTTTATTGAAGAAAGCAATCTTGATGTCTTCCATTGCTTTGGAAGACTTCAAGGCCTCGACAGCATGCTCCTTCTCGACATCGACCTCCTCTTCAGCCTTCATCCCCTTGTCCTTAGAAAGAGTCAGGGCTGCCTTCAACCCTACCGAAGCCTCCTCCTCCCTCCACAACACCTACCAAAGGCACTCGACCTCTATGGCTTATGTCTTGAAGGCCACCATCAAGCTATCGACCTTAGCTCGAACTCTCTCAATCTCTACCTAAGCCTCCTGAAGAGCTTTGGAAGCCCCAGCTTGATGAAGATCAACTATCCTTGAATGGGCAAACAAGTAATGCCCCAGCTATAGAACAAATAGAGCTTAAGTCAGAACTTTGAAAGTACATCCTTCATTCGAACAAGTTCAAAGAAGTTGGTTACCTCCAGATAAGCAATGAAAGATTCGTCGAACCTCTCCGTGTTCTCCTTCTAGACCATTCTGTCGATAATGTGTGGGAGAATGCTGCCCCACATCAAGGAATGGACGACCACCTGGTCATCCAAGGAATCCTCCTCCTAGACAGAGCTCTCACCGCCAAAGTGCCCAACCTTCCTCTTGACTTCCTTCATAATGGCATTTTTCTCCTTCTTCTTTCTCTTCCTTGTGACTTTATCCTACTCAAGAGGTGCAAAGGGAGCAACTTTGACTGGCATGTCTGGACTCAGTGCTGTCACGTCGGACTCTAGGGCAGGCACTGTCCTTTAATGCGAACCTTCTTCGATAGTTTTTTGATGGCACTGCCCTTTCTCTTGAGGGATTGAATCTTCTTCGTCAGGCGATTTCGCTCTTCAAGAGTCATTTTTATGGTAGAAAATGTTAAAGTCAAAAAAAAATGAAAGCAATGTATAATTGGCAGATCACGAAGGACTACCTTTCGGGTCAAGAGGACTGAGACCGAGGTTACATAAGGTCTGATCATCCAGGAGTTTGGAGATCGGGGGAGCTGGGTAGTTCTTTAATTTATCGAACGAGTCCTGATCTTCTTTCTTAAGCTCGAGAGATCGATAGGTTGGATCCCTTATTTTCCTCCAAGAAGGAAGTTCTAGTTCTAAGGAAGGACATGAAACAAAAAAGAATTTCTTCTTCCAGTTGTGAATTGAAGAAGGGGCACCCTTAAGCAACCCCTTCTTGCCGAAATAAGAAGAAACATATCACCAATTTTTGGTGGTGGGGTGATGTTTGAAGGTGAAGAAATTATGGAACAGAGAAATGGTAGGTCGGACATCGGCCATAATACACAAGGAGAGAAATCGTATGATAAATCTAAGTGAGTTCAGCGCCATAGCGGCAAAGAAAATATTTAAAAACTTAAATAGGTCAAATACAAAAGGAGGTATGGGTAGCCAAAGTCCTGCACGGAGGGTTTCAACATACAAACAAGTTTGGCCTAGAGGAGGAGAGCAGACTTGATCGCTAGGGCCAGGAAGTTCAAGCTCATATTTAAAAGAAATTCGAAATTGGATCCTAATCAAAGAAAGGTCTTCATACCGAAGTCTATAGGAGATGGTATCGGAAATGAATGGAGGTTGAGACACTTCAATAGGTTTGGGGTCCTTATGCGATGGGTCCATCAGTGCTAGATGAGCCGAACTCTCGAAAAAGGTTGACCAGGATCCTTCGATGGACATATGGATCAAATTAAGTTAAAAACACTCCCAAAAAATCAGGAAAAATAAGACTCAAAACTTTCCCAAAGAAATTGAATGAACGAAGATGCCAAAAGACACATGAATAATCAGCAGGAGGGTTCAGGAACTAACCTAAATTGATGGGGAAGAATGGAGAGATAGCGAGATCAATGAAAATCGAACAGGGAAACCCTTGAGAATCAAGGGAGATGATGGAAAACACTGGCACTCCAAAGCAGGAAGGTGATAAAGACCAAAAGGAAAAGAGAGGAAACTTGGGTGAACTAAAATCCTAAAGAAAGAAGATGAGCTTAAATAGTTGCAAGAGTTCGAGGCAGTTATGATTGCAGGTCTCTACTGACCAACCTTAGGTCGACACATGTCCCTTTCATCATGACAGAGGGTTGGCAATGGATGGAACCATAATTGCACTGTACCTTGAGCACCGCTTCAATAAGAATTTCAAAAATTATCTTTTCGAGCCACCTCGTATTTGAGAAGTTTCGGCCCAGGACTTCAGCATGGTAAATGCCAAAACTTTCATTCCAACAAGCGGAAAAGGACTTCTGCATTCTCATTTTTTTACTTTCTTCGAATTTCGAACTTGAGAGTAGGGGGCTTATGTTAGGAATAAACCCTTACCAGCCGAAGTTCGATAGAACACCAAGTCTTGAGGTGACCTCGTCTGGCGACAACAACCATGATCGACTTCAACCATTGAAGAATCCCTGCTTAGCACCAAGGCCACAGATCTCCAACTTGGACTTGCAAGCCGACTTCATCGGTTCTGATTGCTAACATTTTTAGAAGACTCTGGAACCTACACAGTGTTATGGGTTTCACCCAGATGAGTTTGAATAGTGATAACAGCCCTCTAAGCAATTAAGTATTCAGTCCCAGTGCAATATGGCCTGGCCGACCTTGAAGCTGCTTGAACTCCTCCCCAACTAGAACTTTCTCAAGTTGTTCAATCTTGATCTGCAGAGCTACACCTCAGACAGACTTCTGCAATATGCGGTGAGTGGTGGGTCTTTGGATTCTCGCACCAAGAACCTTGGATGTGCAAGCAAAAGGACCTCAACATCAATCCTTAGTTCCGCGAATACTAGTCAATGCATAGACAATCTTGGAGAATCCAAACCTTTTTTGAACTACTATCTCCTCCAAGCCAGACTCCACCAGTCAAACTCCATCCAAACGATCTCTACCAGTCGCCCTCCTTTCGGATGACCTCTTCCAGTCAGGTTTCCTTCCAAACAAACACCTTCTAGTAGCCGGACAAGCTCCCTTGGATCGACCTCCTTCCGATTGACCTTCTTCCGGCCACCCAGAAGGACCTCGTTGTCCACATAAATCAGGCTATCAGTTTGATACAAGCCAACCCACATGCATGCAACCTTAAAAGGAGTACAAACTTCTCTAAAAATATTATGACTCAAAGTTCTTCACTACCAATGCCTGCTCCCTTCAAACTTTAACAATTAAATTTCAATGGACCGACAAGTCGCAACAAAGGACAACGCCTCTGCTGAAATGTCATGACAACAGACAACACCTTTCGTAATAAACTTCACGTGACCCCGAACAACCTACTACTAGATGGTTACAGTTGTCACCATCAGTTTGTTACAGACTTCATCTATAAATGAAACCTTCTAGATATGTTTTTCTTCGGACTCCCATTCTCCTCCCCATTACTTTACCTCTAAATTTTTTGAGCACTCCATTTCTATTGGACAGAAGAGCTAACCTGATTATCAGAGGGTCCCGCTGGAGCCACCACCCTTGACTCTAGTCAGGACTTCTATTATGTAGGTTTTTGGTGGTGACCTCATCTTCTCCAGCTCTAACCCTGTTTCGGTGTCAACCTGATTCTTTACCAACAAAATCCTACTTTTCTCCTATGATCAGATGGCCATGGTGATCTACTCAATCAAACTACTTACTACTAGGAAATAACATATTAAATATGTAAGCAATTAATTTTTTAATTAGCATATTAGCATGTCAAGCAACCTAGTTGCTCTGATACAAATGAAGTAATCAAGCAGGGTTTATAACATGCATTTTCAAAATATTCTCCAAAATTAACTAGTAGCAAAAGTAAAATTAATCTACTATTAATTCTATGCATGTTATGATTGTATCATTAAAGTCCTATATAGGATCTGGACATGCTAATATGTAATTAAAAATTTAAATCTGATCGATCAGCAAATCATATTTGCTAATCGATTCGAGTTCAAAACATGATACCTATATGGGTAGCTAATCTTTGCAATCTAAATCCATCAAAAGAAGATCTAGCATTGCGTTGCAGTCATATACCTATCTGGTCTCTATGATTGATCCACACGAAGCTCCTGGTCTCAACCAGCTCCATTGAAATGCTAGCTCCTCATCGGAGCCTTCGATGGCTGATCTCGATCGATCCAGTTGATCATCTTTCTCCTAATCTCCCAAATGCTCCAGAAGATCAAATGTTGTGCTTCAGATGATGATGAGGTGGTGTCTAAAATTCAATGTCAATCAGGCACTCATAGTACTCTATCTCTCCACCCAAACCCAGAAACCTAAATCTAGGATTTCACACACCTAGAAAATCTTGATGCCTGAAATTCCTCTCACACTCTCTCCGTAAGGAATTTTATCACGAAACTAATTTTCATGGATAGGGGACTTCCCTATTTATGTAGATCTCACTCAGATCCCATATGAAGTGGGTGACTAGAAGAAGAAAAATAAGGTAAGCATGAGAAGATAAAATGGCATAGGTAAAAATCTCACCCTCTCTTTAACTTTTCTCTCACCCAGAGGTTAGTGCCCCTTACTAGGAATTCTCTCTCTAGGAAACCTCACGGACTCCTCTTAGATGCCTCGTGTATTTTCATGCATGCCCCAGAAAAACTCTTTTAAAAATGGTGCAAGTCAGTGGGTTTTGCTTGTGGATGAGATTTGGAGGTTTCCCACCTGAATTCAAAATTCAAGTGCAATCCTTATCCACTTCAATCACCCACTCCAGGAAGTTTGACATGTAGAAGGACTCTCCTTCTATGCATCCACTCTAAGAATGCACAAAAATATGCATGAGAAACCAAAGGAGTGCATGGGAAGCAAATATGGATAAGGAGAGAAAGTTCAAACCATTTAAAGTTGAATTCAAAATTCACTTGGTTTGAACTAGTCCAACACTTGGACCAGGTCAAAGTGAGAAAAGAGAGGTGGCACACAACTCATTTTGGTGTGGGTAAATCACATAGAAAAATAAAGAGTGCATGAGTGTGGGAGTGGTCAAAGACAAGGTGGCGTAGGGAGAGTGCATTTAAAATTCAAACTCATTTTGAATTGGTCTTAATTGGTTTCAACTAAACCAATAAACATAGACCCAATTAGACCAAGTTAAACCAAAATAAATTAGGCTTAATCTAACCCAATAAAATTCTAATCAAAAATTAAAAAATAATTAGGTCTAGCCCCTAATCAAGTCAAGGTCGAATCTTCCATAGTGATTAGGTCATCACATAACCTAATCGGGTCAAATCCAATCGAATCCAATTCGAATGGATTTGATCAAATCCTCATCGCTCAAATAAATTGAGCTAATCAACAATCAAATTGCTAATCAATTATCTAATAAATATAGAATCCCAATCAGATGGGTGACTGGACAATAGAGACCCATCTACATGAAACTCTTGAAGAGTCCTAAACTAGTGAAACTCTTGAACCCAATGTCCTAAATAAATAAAACTCACGATCACAGAGTCCAAAACCAGTGGGACTCTTGATCAAAGAGTCCCAAATGAGTAGGACTCAGAGTTCCAGTCTACTAGGACTCTTAGTCACAGAGTCCCAGTCTAGTGTGACTCTTGACCATAGAGTCCTAGGTTATCAGGACTATTGATTAGAGAGTTTCGAACAAGGACCTAGAGTCCCGACCCAATGAAACTCTTGGTCATAAAGTTTTAGTCTAGTGGGACTCTTGACCACAGAGTCTTAGGTCATTAAGACTCTTGATCAGCCATCAGATCATGTAGGAACTCTTATTGTGTGTGATCCTATAGGTTCGAATCCTAAGCTGATAGCATAGGAATTGATTTCCTATACCAATCGGTGTGACTATCTAGCAATGGTACCCAATGTCTAGATAGGTCGAATAGTTGCAACACAATATGGACGAACCTATGTCATATGGTTACTGTATAATTCATCCCCTTGACCTCAATGCTCAAAAGATAACCTAGGGTTTAACTATCAACCCTAGAAAGTCATCAAGACTCTTGATCAGCCATCAGATCAGATAGGAACTCCTATTGCGTGTGATCCCATAGGTTTGACTCCTAAGCCGATAGCATAGAAACTAATTTTCTATACTAATCGATGTGACCATCTAGTAATGATACCCAACATTCAGATAGGTCGAGTAGTCGTAATGCAACATCGATGAACCTACAGCATATGGTTACCGTATAATTTATCTTCTTCATCTTAATGCTTAAAAGATGACCTAGGATTTAACTATCAACTCTGGAAAGTCATCTACAGTGTATTTCAAAATTCGATGTCTATCGAAATGACCATCCTAGTCGAGGTTTTGCTAAATTGAAATACAGTGATGCACATACTCCAACACTTGGAGGGGTCAATCTCTTCTTGACTTACACACCAACTTCATAAGTACTTGACTGTACCAAGTAGCCTTCCATCACTGAATTAGAAATTTAGGTAGTCTGGTACCTAAGTATAGTGAGTTGCTTGCAAGCCACCATGGTGATCTCAGGTCTAAGGGACACTTATATGCATATCCTTTGTGAGCAACTCTTGACAGTAGAGAGCTTCATAATTGGATCATGTTCAGTGAAATGTATCCATACACTTCACCTGCATGCCATAACAATATCTCCATATTTTTTGGTTAAGAGGACAACTAGCACTTATGGCACACAATGACCTACACTCAATACGTTGTCATCCTAGGTAACAATAAATCATTTGATATCGAACTGGTTTAAGAAGTAAATGTCAAATCCTCCTTTGTTGATTCTAAATAGTCTTAAGAAATTCATCACAGAAGAGTTCATTATAGGAAGATGTAAAAATGCGATGAAATATTAGAATAATAATTTTATTCATTTATCATTTAAATATATTTTATAAATCAGCTCAACCATCTACAATCTAGATGATTGGCTTTAGGATATAATTTTTAATAAATGAGACATACTACGATCTCCATCATTGACATCATCGAAACTTCTTTTGACAGACTAGAACTCTTCTGATTCATCCAATTAGAATGATCGATCATCAAAATATTCTAATTGATCCCAAAATCCACTAGTGATACCTAGCAGTGTATGGTAGCAACCCATCAGAATCGAATAGTGAACCTCTCAGTGCAGCTACCTATGTGATTGGGTTCTTCTATCATGAGCCCTTATAGGATTAGGGTTAAGGTGAACTCGTCAAACCCAACACCCATCATATAAATGAATCATTCGATTCAAGTTTGATGTGAAATCCTAATAGAAACTCCTTTCTATTAGATTCACACTTCTATAGCCATGGTTTTTAGGACTTGATCTTATGATCATCATAGGACTACTCCTCTTCCGAGATTGATAGATCCTATCTTGGTGCGATTCAATTCCTATAATGAACATGTTATAGCCAACATACACCTTAGAGTTCTGAATGGCTAGAAAATCGAGTTATGGTATAGTCAAACTATAACGCCCTTAAGGTGAACTAGTGATGCACCTTAGGTCAAAGGACCAAACATATGCTATAGCATCGAGCTAGTCATCGATTAGAAGATAGACTTTCTTATGACTGCTCGAGGTGGTCATGCTTAGTACCCTTATTCTCAATGAGTATCTATACTCTCACTCTGGTGTCTTCACACCATAAAATCTAGATACATCTATCCTAAAAAAATGATCGTACACTAATCTTTCAGATTGATCACCATCCTCATGATGATCCTACAATCAGAAGTAGTTTATGAGTTAATTATGATACCACATGCCTTAAATTCTCAACTCTTGAGAATATATATTATCATGCTCGTTAACTTAAAGAATTTATCACAGACACTTTAATATATAATGTGATAGAATAATTAATCCATTTATTAATTTTAAATTAAAATTATAAAAATGCTCTTAAAAAGTATTTTATAAGTGCTGGCCAATCTAGCTTCTAGGGTATATATCTAACAAACACCCACTTGGTCTAAAGCCAATTGGCTACAAATCTAAGTTCCATCTTCTCAAGGTGGGCTTGGATCTTTTATTGGCCTAAAGGCTCTGTCAATGGGTCAGTGATATTATCTATGGTGTCGACTTCTTAACCTTGATGTATCCTTTTAGAGATAATTGGGATATGATGGAAACTGCTATCACAATCTACTTGAAACTCTTCCAGCTTATAGCACCACCATTGCACATAAACAGACTCCTAGATGTTGACTTTCGATCATCCATGTCAAACATAAAATCTGAATTTGTAAACCCCTAGACCTAGAGTTCTGCATGCTGAACCTCTTCAGCACCTCCTCTATGTCCATATTCTATGAGAGATCCAGCATCCTCATCGGTTATGCTCATCGGTCTATCCCTATAGATCTTAATTTTCAAAATAAAGGATGCTTCTTCTAGATCTTTCATAGAAAACTCCTTAGATAACCATACTTAGACTGAGGTCAATAGGAGAATATCATCTTCGATTAGGAGGATGTCATCCACGTACTATATAAGAAAGACAACAGTGCTCCCACTGACCAATTTGAACACATTGGGCTCCTCCTCATTGTTGATGAAACCAAATAATTTAATTACATGATTGAAATGAGCATTCTAACTCTGAGATGCTTGCTTAAGTCCATAGATGGACCTTTGCAGCTTGCAGACCTTATGATCACTATTACTGGATGTGAAACTAAGCAGCTATTCCATATAGATATCTTCCTCAAGATATCCATTCGTGAACATCATTTTTACGTCCAATTGCCATATTTTATAATCGAAATAGACTACAATTGCAAGCAATATGCGAATGAATTTTAGCATGGCCACTGGCAAGAGGGTATCCTGATAGTCAATGCCTTTGCACTGACTATACCCTTTCGCTACTAGCCTAGCTTTGAATGTCTCCACAGTCTCATCTATACATATTCTCTTCAAGATCCATTTACATCTAATAGGTACTATACCTTCAGGTGGATCTACAATGATCCAAACTTGGTTTGAGTATATTGAATCAATTTCTGACTTTATTGCCTTTAATCATTTCTCGGAGTCAATATTTGATATCATCCCATCATAGATTTTGGGATTATCACTATGAACCCTATTTCCTATGAGAAATATTTTCTCTACATTCTCTTCAATAGTTTCTAAGTACCTCTCAGGAGGATGAAAAATTTTACTTAATCTATGAGGTGGAGAAGGTAGTGTTAGGCTGGTATGGACTATCTAAGTTTCTCAGATTCCTTGGCTCGTTGCTCTTCGAAGACTTTCTCCTCAAGCCTAATTTATCTTCTGATGCCATCATCTTAAACAAACTATTTTTTAATAAAAATGGCATATCGACTCACAATCACATTATGGTCTTCCAGAAGATAGAAATAATATCCTAATGACTCTTTAGGATATCAAATAAAATGAGCTCTAAAGGACCTAGACTCTAACTTATCCACCGCTGGACAACCCCAATTCTAAGATGACTCAGACTTGGCTTCTTACCATGCCATATCTCTTATGGTGTTGTAGGAATGGTTTTAGATGGAACCTTATTCAGTAAATCAATAGTTGTCATTAAACTATATCCCTAAAGAAACTTAGAATGGTCCATGAAGCTCATCATGGATTGGACCATATCTAATAGGATTTGGTTTTTTCATTCTGAAACCCATTAAGTTGAGGCATTCTAGGTGGAGTCTACTATGAGACTATACCATTGTCTTTGAGATAGTTCAGAAATTCTCGACTAAGGTATTCACCTTCTTGATCTGATCAAAGAATCTTAATGGACTTTTTGATTTACTTTTCTACTTCATGTCTGAATTTCTTAAACTTTTCAAAGTCTTCAGATTTGTGCTGCATCAGGTATACATACCCATATCGAGATAGATCATTGATAAAGATAATGAAGTAGACATAATTGCCTCTGACCGGCACATCGAATGGGCTGCATAGATCTATGTGTACCAGGGCAAGTAGGTCGGTGGCCCCTTCCCTATGTCTTACAAAAGGAAGCTTGGTCATTTTGCCATGAAAGCATAATTCACAAATTGAATATGACTCAGAAGTCAATGGACCCATTAGTCTAGATTTTTCTAATTTGTTAAATCTATCTTCGACTATATGACCTAGCCTAAGGTGCATAGATATCTTTCATTAATACTATCTCTAGACTATTTTGGTCCTTCTTCCTTCTTGTTCTTTAGGCTAGCTAGGTATGTAGGATAGTTGTGCTTCCAATGACCATCGAAATGGCTCACCTTTTCATTCTTCTTCTATTTTTTGCTTCTTCGTAGACTTCTTCTTCTTTCTAAAAGATTTTCGCTCGAAAGAAGTCTGCTCCATAGCAAGAATTAGCCCTTTGAACTCTTCAAAGTCTGCTAGCAATAACTAGCATATTCATTAACTCAGTCAAGGTACACTGGAGCTTATTCATATGAAAGTTCATGATAAACTGCCCATATGATTTATTCAAGGACTGCAGGATCATATCAATCTGTAGATCCTTGTCCGTCAAGACACCGAGCTTCTCAAGCTCTTCTAGGTCCTTGATCATCTCCAGGCAATGATCTTTGACTGACTACCTATCATGCATTTGTGCATTAAAGAGTCTTCTCAAGACTTGATAATGCATTGCATAACTCTGATCACCAAACAACTCTTGCAGGTGCGCCAACATTTGATGGGCAATCTTAATGTCTCCATGTTGGCACTACAACTCATCAGACATTGAGCCCAACAAGTAGCATCCAATTTTGTTATCATCGTCTGACCTTTTTTTATGAGACACTCTCTGATCTGCGATCGAACATTCTGCTAAAGTGGAGGGGTCTTGGTCCAATACATATGTCAACTTTTTCAAACCCAAAATAATTTTAAAGTTTCTTAGCCAATCCTTGTAATTTGGTCCGATCAGTTTGTGGGTATCTAAGATTCAGTCTTGGGGTTTAGTTGTAGATATTTTTCTATAGAGAATTAAAGTTTCTAGTTAGACTTATAATTTGACTCGAATAATTTATTTAAAAATTTTATTTTAAAATAAATTAGGCTCCACTATTTTCTCGGATCCCTACACTCCCTCAATAGAGATAAGAAAATCTTCATAATCACTAATTTCTAGTGGGTGGTATCCCACCGACTGGCTCACCATCTCACTTAATAATTATTGGTGATGGATCAACCGATGAGTGGGTAACACTTGTCTAATGTTTCTCCAAACATGGTGCACCCAAACCTGGTCTCTAATTCATGAAGCTCAACATGCCCAGAATATTGCTCCACTCCTTAGTTAAGTCAGACCCACCATTTGCATAAATTGAATTTCTAATTAGGTTCCTCATCGTATCTAAAATATTGAGCCCAACCCATCTTCTAACTCGTAGCATCTGATGCCTAATAGATATAGTTGCATCTTTTCGATGCAACTGAATCACTATAACCAGCTGAGAACAATCAACCCTGGGAAGGGCCCGCACACCTACAATGATGGAAGTGTTGGGAATGGTCTCTAAAAGACAATCGTCAGCTTGTTGATAGTTGTGCTGATTCTTGTATTTATATATAAACTATAAATAAATAAAAATTATTTTAGCATTTTTCATCATAAATTTTTTTATCTTCTAATGAACTCTTGTGTTGTGGTGATGTTCTTAGGACTATTTAGAATCGACAAAGAAGGATTTATCATTTAGTCTTTAAACATGTTTGTGACCAAACGATATGTTGTTACCTAGGACGACAGTGTTTATCGAGTGCAGGTCGTTGCGTGCCATATTGGTTGGTTGTCCTCTTAACCAAGGAATGTGTAGATACTGGTATGGCATACAAGTGAGATATATGGATACATCTGCACTGAACGTGACCAACTCTGAAGCTTTTCTACTATCGAGATTTGCTCCAATTGAATATGGATATAAGTATCCCTCCGATCTGAGATCACCATGATGACTTTCAAATAACTCATTATGCTTTTATGCCAAACTACCTGAATTTTTAATTCAATGATGAAAGGTTTTAAGGCATAGTCAAGTACTTGAGGAGTCAGTGTATGAGTCAAGATGGGATTGACCACTCCGATTTAGGCGCTATGTTCAATTATGTTTCAATTTAGCAAAATCCTTGGTCAGGATAGTCCTAATGAGGAGTCATGAGACTAATTGCTTTGAGATATGATTTGGATGTATTTCTCAGAGTTGATAGTTAAACTCTGAGTCATCCTATATATAGAGGTCAATGAGATGAATTATATGGTAATCATATTCATGTAGGTTCTGAATGTTGCGATTGTGACTATTCGACCTATTTGAACGTTAGGTACCATTACTAGATGGTCACTTCAATTAGTATAAAAATTAATTTCTGTGCTACCAGCATAGGTTTGAATCTATGGAGTCACACACTAGATGTTCCTATCCGATTTGATGGCTGGTGAAGAGTCTTAATGGACTAGAACTCTATGGTCAAGAGTCCCACTGGATTAGGACTCTTTGACTAAGAGTCCTATTAGGCTAGAACTCTGAGTCCTACCTATCTAAGACTCTGTGATCGAGAGTCTAGACTCTGTGATCATGAGTTTCACTCATTTTGGACATCGGGATCAAGAGTCCCACTGATTTGGGACTCTTCGATCAGGATTTCATATCGATGGACTCTATTTCCCCGACATCCATTGAATTTGGACTCTGTATTTATGAGAGATTGAATTAGTGATTTGATTGCTAATTAACTCAATTTTATTGAGTAATAATTTTTGGTTCAAGTTCAATTGAATTAGATTCAGTTGGGTTTGACTCGATTAGTTTATAAGATGACCTAATCACCGAGGAGGTTTAATATCTGATTTGATCAGGGATTGGGCTTGATCAATTTTTGATGTTATTAAAATTTAATTAATCTTAATTAATCCTAAATTAATTAAATTTAATTTGATCTAATTAGGCTTAGCCAAATTTGTTTGGGTTGGTTCAATTGGATAAGATTGGTTTGGACTAGTTTGACTAGTCCTCTTCTTGCGCCACCTAATGTCTTTCTACACCCATTTGAAATTCATGAGAAAGGTTCTTATGAATTTTCTCCCACACACAAAGTCTTCTTATACCCACCTTCTCAATGTGCCAAATGGATAAGGGTGGTGGTTGACTTTTCTAATTTGAATGGGATTCAAATTTAAATGGAGTAACAACCTATTCTTATCCATGTGCCACCTCACCCATATGCACCCACTTTACTCCATGAGAAAAAGTTTCTCATGAAGATTTTCCATGCATAAGGGAGGGTGCACACCCCCCTTTCTCACACCCAAAATGGATAAGATCAGGTGGTTTTGGTTTGAATTCAAAACAAGTTTGAATTTGAATCGAAAATCAACTTGATCTCATCCTTCCATGCATTATGAATGCAAAAAGGAAATCTTTAAAATTTGATTTCTCCCTAGGCATGCATGAAATCTTTTTGAGAGAGAATAGAGTGTGTGAGCCTTCCTCTTCTGCATGGAAAATTTAAAATTCCATGTAGAAAAATTACAGAGAGAGGTGTGGGCACAAGGTTTTCTGAGAGCATACCTTAGGATTTTGGCCTAGGATTCGGAAAGAGAGTTGGTGAGCTACGAGCGTCGTGAGCCCACCAAAATTCTATGAGTGCCTCCTCTACCTCTACTACATCTACTGATGATCCAGAGCATCCAAAGAGTTCATAGATGAAGATCGAAGGAGTTCAATCGATATCAATCATCGAAGGATTCTGGTGTCGAGCTAGCACTCGGGAGGAGCCGATCGGGATCAGGGCCTCATGTGGATGACCCATGAAAGCTAGACACACTATGTGGCTGCATCATCATGAGTGGACCTCTCAGGTAGTGATCAAATTATGGTGATCTGCTACCCGCACAAGTATAGTATTCTGAACACGTAGTGCGGTAGTAAATAGTTTACTACTATTGTTTTAGTTTTCAAATTCAAAGCATGTATATCATATTTAGATCCTAAGTATAGAATTTTCTGATATGATCAGTAGCTTATAATTAATTAGATTAATTATATTTTTTATTAAACTTAATAAATATTTAAAAAAGTTTCAAAAATAAGGCTAGAAACCCTGCATTGAAAATCTTCAGAAAGACTTATGACTTAATATTTTCTTAGGAAGATTTGATTGGTCTCTTAGACTCGACTAGTCATAATATTTATGACTAACCTAGTTGCATGGATTTGCTTGAATCGTTTGTCACCTCAAATCAGAACTAGGTTGATTCAATTGACTAGATAAGTGAGATCAGTGGGAGGAATATGCCACTAACTCGTCATGAATGCATTCAGGTCGAGTAGCTTCCAATTATAGACCACTAGTCGTATCTGCCAAATTTACCTTAGATACCCATTCATCTGACCAGAACTGATCGAGATAGCTTACAATCTAGACTGAACCACGGAGCCAAATTAGGTCTTAACTTGATCGACCACATATGACTGTGAGTCAACCTTAATCCAAACTTAATCCTATTGGACTGGTCAAATTTAAGCACTCTTGATCCCACCAAACCAACTCTTGATTTGGTTTGATCAACCGCTAGACCTAATTGAGCTATCCACATTCGAATCCAAATTTTATGAAGGTATCTTAGATATGAAAATTCATAATTTTTAGATCTAATTAATTTTATAAACTTAATTCTTAATTATGTCCAAGGGTTCAAAAATAAAATATGTATCAAAAATTCTAGGATTTCAAGATCTAGGATTTTGTAGAATCCTAAATTTTAATTTATGATTAAGGACAAACATGCAGCACCCCTACATGTTGTAAGAGTACAACATCGAACGAGAAGAGAGGATCTTTAAACCCTTCTTACCCTTATGATTGGATGGCCAAGGAGAATGCCTTAATCAAAAATATAAACTATACTACAAAACTATTAGATCTAAAGCATATAACTATTATATGATTTAAGATCTAATCTGTACATGTTTTGCATAACACTCATGTATCAATTTTAAATATTCACTTGCATGTTTTAGATCTGATTATATCTGATGTAATATCTAAAAATAAAAACTTAAATGATCATATCAAATAAAAATTTTATTCTAGATAATTCATAGCATAGAATGTAGAACTAGTCTAGACATCAATCAAATATATCGCATATATGTGAAAATTTTATGCAACTACTAATTTTAGATTTAATTAGATCTAATGTTATATCTGAAATCAAACATATCAAATCATATAATCTTCAAAAAATTAAATAAATATTTCATTAAAATTTTTAGATTTAGACTATGATATAAAGCTACAGATCTAGTCTAGATGTGCGCTGCTTATATCATATATATCAAAATTTTAAATTAGATCTAATTTTTTAGATCTGATTATATATAATATAACATCTAAAATTTAAATAATGAAATCATAAAAGTAAAATCAAATCTAATCTAAAATATATTTGAAAAATATCATGATATAGAACTATAGATCTAGACTAGAACATGCATTGTATATATCAAATATATAATTTTAAAAGATGTAATTTTTTATTTCAGATCTGATTACATCTCATATAATATCTAAAAATTAAATAATAAAATCATAAAAAATAATTTTAGATCAATCTAAAGATAGATCTAGAACCGGCAACCTAGCTCTGATACCAGTTAAATGGAAAAACTAGATTTTTCTACCATAGGATGCATCTGATCGGATCAGATTTATAGTGAAATAATTTTAAAATTTTTTTATGATTTGATTAGATTAGAGAATTCTTAAATCTAATTAGATTGATCTAAAATTAGAGATAAAAATAAAAATAAAAATAGTGATATCTAATATCACCTGATCAGATGAACCGTTCACCCTATAGTGATAATCTGATGTTGATCTGAGGTTTCGATCTGAGCTGCGCACGTGTCTAGCCTCTACTAGTATCTACTTAGGTCAAATCTAAAAGTCTCCTCCTTCTAGATCTAATCTCTAAAAATCTGATCTAAAGTCATTTGGGGATGCCTTCGAATCGATCTTCGACAGCAACACTTTCGTCTCTCGATCCAGGAACTAGTCACGCAGCTTTGCAGGATCAGAGAGTCAACTTTTGATCTCTAATTTTTTCCAACCTTTTGGCATGGAAGAGGGAGATGAGTAGAGGAGGGAGGCATGGAGATTGACCAAGAGGCAAGGCTTTGGCATACATTAATTGCCATGCGAAATAGCTTGCGCAGGGCCCTTTCAATAAGCCTAAGCGCCATCCTGGAGTCCTAAAGCTTTAAGCAACTTGATTGCTTAAAGCAAAAGGACTCCCAATCTGATCTTCATGCCCTACACCATATTTATTCTAATTTTGTTAGACAAAACACTAAGAAAATGGTGTGGAGATGGGAAGATAAAGATGGTTTGATGCAAGCATCTTATCTCCAAGTATTTGAATCAAATTCAAAATCTTTGACAATTCAAACCTATTTGAATGGGTCTCTCTCAATTTATCCATATGGGACACACAGAAAAAGGGGATATGTGCCCTCTCTTCCTCATGTACTCAACTAGGGGTGCGTGTCCCTAGAAAATCTCCATGGGGTGGATGCCCTATACTTCAATTCCTACAAGACTGGGTCAATGTTGACCCTTGTCCTATTCCCATCTCATGGGATTTAGGACAAGCCCTTTTCAAGTCCTATCTAATGGATTTCAGGAAAGTTCTTATCAAGTTAGAATAAGCCTTAATCAAGCCAAGACTAGGTCAAGTCAGATCAAGACAAATCCATCCGAAAAAAATTTTGGTAAAGGCTTGTCCAAATTTCATCTAATGATTTTAAGACAAGCCCTAATCTTGTTAAGACAACCCTTGTCCTGTTTCCATCTTATGGGATTTAGGACAAGCCTTGATCAAGCCAAGACAAGGTCTAGTCAGATTAAAATAAATCCACATAGAGTTCTTAGATGAGTCTTGTCCAAATTTCCTCTCATATTTTTAGGACAAGCCCTGATCTCATCAGGACTAGTCTTGTTTTATCAGGACAAGTCCTGTTCTCACTAAGACAACCACTATTTTGATTATGACAAATGTATACAAGGCTTCCAAATGAGTCCAATCCAATTTTGCTTAGTTGAGATGAACCAGAAAGACTACAGAAGGAGAATGTTAGGTTCAATCATGTGCTAGCATGATTTTCTTGAACCAAATTAGATCTAATCCAAATCAATCAAACTGGATTAGCCCAATTGATGATATCTAGATCCAAATTTTGATTTGTGTGATCTAGTTAGGTTTAGTTCTATATGGTAATAGGACATGTCATGATCTTCATCATTGACATCATCAAAACTTCTTTCTATGGACCAGAACTCTTCTGATTCATCCAATTAGAATCATTGATCATCAAGACAATTCTAATTGATCCCAAAATCCATCAGTGACACCTAGCAGTATATGGTGGTAATCCATCAGAATTGAATAGTGAACCTCTCAGTGCAGCTATCTATGTGATTGGATTCTTCTATCATAAGTTCTGATAGGATTAGGGTTAAGGTAAACTCATCAAACCCAATACCCATCATATGAATGAATTATTCAATTCGAGTCTGATGTGAAATCCTAATAGAAACTTCTTTCTATTAGATTCACACTACCATGGCCATGGATTTTAGGATTCGATCTTATGATCATCATAGGACTACTCCTCTACCGAGATTGATGGATCCTATCTTGCTGCAATCCAATTCCAAAAATGAACATGCTATAGCCAACATACACCTCAGAATTTTGAATAGCTAGGAGATCGAGTTATGGTGTAGTCAAACTATAATACCCTCAAGGTAAACTGTCAATGCACCTTAGATCAAAGAATCAGACACACGCTGCAGCATCGAGCTAGTCATCGATGAGAAGGTAGACTCTCTTATATCTGCTCGAGATGATCACACTCAATACCCTCATTCTCAATGAGTACCTGTACTCTCACTCTATTGTCTCCACATTATAGATTCAAGATATATCTATCCTAAGAAAGTGATTATACACCAATCTTCCAAATCGATCACCATCCTCATGATGATCCTACGATGAGAAGTAGTTTATGAGATAATTATGATAACACCTGCCTTAAATTCTCAACTCTTGAGAATATATATTATCATTCCTGTTAACTCAAAGAATATATCACAGACACTTTAATACATAATGTGATAGAATAATTAATCCATTTATTAATTGTAAATCAAAATTATCATACATAAGTATCGACCAATCTGGCTTCTAGGGCATACATCTAATAGTTATCATACCCATTAATCTAGTGGATGAATCATAGACACTAAATACGCAGATGCGATTCAAATAATTAACTCAAATTTTACTAATAAAAATCAAAATTATAAATTATGTCCTTAGAATTTATTGCAAGTGTCGACCAATCTGGCTTCTAAGGCATAAATCTAACATAAATGACAACAAGCTAGGCACGAGCTATTCTCTAGGCTACTCCTCTCGACTAATATAAATGAGTTGTTGATCGAGCCATGCAAGGCAATAAGGGAGCTATGGACTGCTTCATCTAGATAAGCTAAAGCTCTTTAATGTACCTTACTTACTCTTGAATATACGCTTGCTGTATTATAATTAAAAGATCTTTCAACAGCTTGCTCATTATTTAAATTGGTACATGGGTACTCTCTCGAGCATTCGGTGGAGATGAGAAAGAACAAGACCACTGCTGAAATGCTCAAAATAATGAAGGACAAAGCCAAGAGGGAGGCTGCAGAAGCCTCCATAAGGGCTGATGCCATTGTGAGGAGAGCCGAGGATGCTGAAGCGGTCTTGAGAGGAGATATGGGAGAAAACTCCTGGCTGCTAAGTGTTCAAAAGTTTAGGCAGCAAGAATAAAGGAGGTTGAAGCTCTAATAGAGGAGAATAAGGCTATGATCGAGGCAATGAAGAAGAAAGTAGCTGAAGTTGAGAGTAGTGTTGAGGCACGAATCAAAACTACTGCCTCAAAGGCAACTGATGCCTACATCGATAGAAAGTAGCTGGTCTGGGATAGAGTTGCTGCCCAACATCCAAAATTGAATCAAGACATTTTGGATGAGGTTTGGGAACCCTTCGTAGCTGATGCACCTACAATGACTGCTTCCACGCTAGATGCTACTCCTTAGGCAAGGCTTTTTGTACTTTGACCCTTTAAGGTCATTGTAAAAACTTTGCAAAAAAGAATAAAATTTTATTTCTTTAAGCAATTTGCACCATTTACTAATTTTTATTTATATTTTTTCATCAAGCATGTAAAGACTATTAGATGTATATCCTAGAAACCAGATTGGCCGATACATGTAAAACTTTCTATGGGCATATTTTGTAACATTTGACTTATTAATAAAATTTAAGTTATTTTCATTCATATTTATGTTTAATTGTGTCTATGAATCATCTATTGAATTAATGGGTACGATAACACATATTCTCAAGAGTTAAGAATTTAAGATATATATTATCATAATTAAATCATAAATTATTCCCAATCATTGGATCATCATGAGGATGATGATCGATTCAGAAGATTGGTGTATAATTACTTTCTTTGGATAGATGAGTATTGAGTCTATGGTGTAGAGACACCAGAGTGAAAGCATAGGTACTTAACATGAATAAGGGTACTGAGCATGACCAATCACGAGTAGTCACAAGGAAGTCTACCTTCTCATTAGTGATATGCTCATAGCTATAGTTGTGTGTCTAGTTCTTTGAACTGAGGTGTATTGGCAGTTCACCTTGAGGGTGCTATAATTTGACAATACTATAACTCGATCTCTTAGTTATGCAAATCGTCGAGTGTTGAAAAATATGTAGGATTTCATGCATATATTTCAAAAAATTTTTGAAACAAGAGGCAGTGGAAGATATAGATTAAACTATTTAATCTAATAATGTATGTGATCTAATCACTAAATCCTACATCTAGGACCTATGATATATCATGATACATATATAATCCAAAAAAAAAATTAGGTTGGTATTAATCATATCAATACCATAGATCTAGAACTATTGTAGAAATCATAGATCATATCTAGGTCAAAAAGAGATCGAATCTCTTACCTTTGCACGGGCCGAGAACATAGCCACTGAAAATTGATGTTGTCCTTTGTCGCTTGGAGTTGCACAACGTGTCTAGACTTTACAGGTTATCCATATAAAGTTTTCATTTTGATCGAAGGTTTGTCGAACGAAGATCCGCTCGAAGTGCTAGCTTCTCGTGGATCCCTTCTGATGGTCAATCTATAAAATTTTCTTCAAATCTTTTGAACACTCTAAGAGATGAAGAAAAAGAGGAGGATTGAGAAAGAAGTCCAACCCTTGGATCTTCCAAAAGGAAGAAAGGAAAAACCCTAAAGAAAACTATTAAGAGAAGATCTATCTTCTCCTTCAGGATATTAACCATTGATGTCCTAAATGCATCTCCATGCCAGGACAAGAGGAGACCTTCTCCTCTAAAATTTTTCATGCCCTCTCTCCTTTTCTCTTTGATTTCTTTTTATAGAAAAATCTCACAAAAAGATAGAGAAGAAGGGCTCTTAAAGAAAACCTAAGAGAAGATTTTCTTATCTTCTTCTCTTATCAAGACATGATCAAATCATGTCCAAAACAAACCACCATGCCCTAACTCCTTGGAGCACCCATCCTCCATGCTCCATAGCTCTTCCTCTCTGATTTTTCTCATGGAAAAAATCCTACAAAAGATGGACAAGAAAAAGCTCTCAAGGAGAACCTAAGAGAAGACTTTCTTCTCTTCTCCTTGTCCGATAAGGACATCAACATTTTGATGTCTTAGAGAGACCAACACACCCATGAAAGTAGCCGCCCTTTTGCTAATGCCCCCTCTCTCTTTCTTTATATTTTTCATGGTGGAAAAGCTGAGGTTTCTCATGCCATCTCTTTACAAATAGGAGGCACCCAACCAAATAAGGTAGACTAGGTCAATCCCAACATTTTAGGGATTCAAATAAGGACTTTGGGGTGGCATCCAACTCTTGGACGCCTCCCCACAAAACTTGTACATGGAGAACCAGATTTCAACACCCAAAAAGAAAAGAATAATGCGCACAAATCTGAGAGAAGAGGCATCAATAACAAGGGGGCATGGGATGAGAATTCATAGGAGTTTTAAAAGATTAAAACTCTATCAATGCAAAACTAATTTCCATATTTGACCAATTCATAATTTTATACCAAACCATGCAAGATTGGGGTGTCGGGGCCTTCCTTTAACATGAGAAAAACTTACATAAAAAAATCTCAAATAAAATAAAAGGGGCATGGGCTTTCTTAGGTTGTGCAAGGAAGAAAGAAGGAATCCTAGTGTAACAAGGATTCTCTTATATAGACTAGGTCAAACCAAATTAAATCCTATTCTAATTAGATTTGAGTCAACCTAATTAAAAGATAATATTAGTCCAATCAAAAGTCTAATTAAATCAGATTAAATTATATTTAAATCTGATTTAATTTCTAGTTAAATTAAAAATTAGGTTCACTCAAGTTCTAATTGATTAGGAACTTGTTCTCCTTTGCAACTGACCTATCCAATAAATCAATTAGACTTAACCCAATTAAGTCTAAACTAATTCTAATTAAATCTAATTCAATTAGGCTTGATCTTAATTCAGTTGATCAATTAAATTAAGCTAATTAATAATTCAATTGCTAATTGATCCTCCTATAACACCTGCACTTGATCGATCATCAATTGCATTGATGATTCGATCAGTGAACGATTCTTAATTATCGAGCAACCATCTAATCAAGTAACAACCTCTAATGTCTATGATTTCATAGGTTCGAATCTAAGCCAGTAGCATAGAATAAATTTTTGTATCAATCAAAATGACCATCTAGCAATAGTACCTAACTTTTGGATAGGTCGAATGTATGCAAAGTAACATTCTTAGAATCCTGGCCTATGGTTACCATATAATTTATTTCTTTGATCAATAATGCTCAAGACAACTTCGAGTTAGCTTTCAATACTCATATAAGTCATCTATATTATGTTTCAAAATTTTGCAAATCCTATGACTCCTCACAAGGATTATCCTAGCCAAGATTTTGCTAAATTGAAATACAGCGAGACATCGCTTTCTGAAGTTAATCAGAAGTAGTCAATCCTATCTTGACTCACATATCGACTCTATAAGTACTTGACTATATTCAAAAATTTTTCGATCCTATATTAGAAATATAGATAGTCCAGTACCAAAGTATAATGAGTTGCTTGCAAGTCACCTTGGTGATCTTAAGTCAAAGAGATATTTATACCCATTAGCCTTAGCTAGTTTGCCTTGATTATGGAGTGCTACATTAGTCATGTTCCGTGTAGATATACTCCTACATCTCACTTGCATGCCATACTAGTATCTCCACACCACTTGATTATAAGGACAACCAATGCATATGACATACAGCGACCTACACTCGATAAGTTATCGTTCTTATTAATAACTTATCATTTGATCATAAGCTATTTAAGAACTATCTGATAAATCATCTATTATCGATTGAGTATAGTTCTAAGAATTTCATCATAATTTAGGAGTTCATTTAAGAAAGATAGAACTTTTATGATGAATAAGCCAAATAACTATTATTATTTGATAATTCATATACTAATTTCAATCATCTACAACTTAGATGATTAGCTTTAAGACATATTTTCTATTAACTTCCACTTGGACTAAAACTAATTAGAATAGTATCAAATACCTATCTTCCACTTGAGTTCGAAGAACTCCTTAGTTTCGAGGCTTAAGAAAATAGGTCGATCAAGTTCTCATTTTCCATCGATCTTCTAAAAGTCGATATCATCCTGATCTTAAATCAAAGATGATATCGATGAAGAGTATGCTGGTCCTATGGTGTATCTTCAATTTTTTTAGCTTGAGCTATAGCTCTAATGCTACATTCGAACTGGACTATCAATGAAGGATGCCTCTCCCAGCTTGCTAATAAACTTATGCCCCCACACAGTCTACATGGCAACATTAAATGTCATGATGTACACTACATCACTAATAGAATAGGGTACAATATTTTGCTTGAAACTTTTCTAGCAGATTGCTCCTTTATATAGGATAAATTTTTGATCCTACACTCTCTTGTTGTCATCTTTATCTGACTAAAAACTGAAATCAAAATATCCAATAAGTTTTAAGTCACTTTCTTTATATATGAGTCACTGGATTTTAGTATTTCTCAAATACTTAAGGATTGTCTATACAATCTTCCAATGATTTTCATCCGGATCAAACTAGTACATTTTCACTACCTCTAGTGAGTATACCATGTCTAGTATGGAGAAATAAGATGACAGCTAAATCTTTATTTCCTATAATGCTGGAATGTCATTCCTGATTAAGAGAATTTCATCCATAGATAGCATAAGGAATAACACTATAAAATCTTTTGCTCACCTATAAACGCAAGGTTTCTCTTTGTTCATAACAAAGACACACATTCAAAATATATGTTCCAACTCCAAGATAATAGACAAACAGGCTTTATAGGTCCCTACATTTCCATCTGCGCTACTTTAATCCTTTTAAAAATCCATTTGTATCCAATGGATTTTACCCCTTCAGATGAATCAACTAGTGTCCACATACTATTGATCTTCATAGATCCCAATTTGGATTTAATGGCTCCAAGCCACTTTTTAGAGTTAGACCTCTATATTGCATCCATATAGATGATCGAATCCTTGTTGTTCTCATTAAGTTCTATAGGATCATCATCCTAGACCTAGATATGGAAGTATCTAGCTAGCTAGCACGGTACTCTATTGAATCTTCTTAATGGTGCCAAATTAATAGACTCTAGATTTGATCTAATGAAATTCGGCTCCGTAGGTTTACTAGATTGTGTTAATAACTTCTTTCTATTGGTCGAACTTTCTTAAGTTCAACTTTATAGGCATCAGTTCCTTCTCTAAGGAATCCTTTTTCTAAATGAAATGCCCTATTACTGAGAATAACTTTTGTTCTTCAGCATAGTAGAAGTTATAACTCCTAATACCTATTGGACTATGATCCAAGTTTATGTAAATAAACTTTTGATGTAGGCCTAACAATCCTAAATCTGAAGGTACAAGAGTCTCGGTCCACACTCGATCCATATCTCATATAGAGTCTTTGTGATAGATTTACTTAGTGTAAATTTTTTAGAGTAAAATAAGTAGTCCTAAAAGCTTAACCCTAAAATAGGTAGGCTAGTAAACCCCATCATAAATCGAACCATATCTAACAAATTTCAATTTCTTATTTTCGATATACTATATTACGGAAGAAGTCCACTGTGAGAAAATTCTATTCTCTAGATATGTCAAAAACTCACTAGATAAATATTTATCTCCTTGATCTGAGTGAAGAGTTCTAATATCTTTTCTAATTTATGTTTTTATTTTATTATAAAATTATTTGAATATTTTAAATGATTCAAGCTAGACATACCTATGTCAAGATAGATCATCTATAATCATAACAAAATTTTGATTTCCTTCTCTAGTACTTAAGTTCATAGGTTCATATACATCACTATGTATAAAACTTAGAACTTCATCAACTCATTCACCTTTCCAAGTAAAATGTGATTTTATCATCTTTCCAAGAAGACAAGACTCACTGGTTGACAATGATTCATAATCATTGATGTCGAGGTTCCTCTCAAAGGTTAACCCGTTTATCTTGTTCTTGTTGATATGAATGAGCCTAAATGCCAAAAGTAGGCATCCATGACATTATCTTAACTTGAGAGTTTATTAGATGTACACATTACACTTAACAGGCTGTGTAAATGTTATATGCCATTTTTTATTATCCATGTATTATTGTAATATTATTCAAAATAATATCATAATAATGCTTTTCTATTAATAAATGATGATCATCTTTGGACAAAAGGTCAACAAAGATCATATTCATTATAAACGATGGACAATAGTATGTTAGATGAGTGCCCTAGAAGCCAGATTGGCTGATACTTATAATACATATTCTAAGAGCAATTTTATAATTTTAACTTAAAATTAATAAAAGATTATTTTTTTTATCATATTGTGTATAAAGTATCTATGATACATTCTTTGAGTTAATAGATATGATAATTCATATTTTCAAGAGTTAAAAATTTAGAATTTGTATTTTCATAATTAACTTATAAACTACTCTTGATTGTAGGATCATTATGAGGATGATGATATATTTGAAAGATCGGTGTATGATCACTTTCTTAGGATAGATGAGTCTTGAGTCTATAGTGTGAAAACATCGGAGCGAGAGTACAAGTACTTGTTGAGAATGAGGGCACTAAGTGTGACCACCTTGAGCAGTTATAAGGGAGTCTATCTTCTCGTCGATGACTAAGGTTGATGCGACAATTGTGTGTCAGTTCTTAAACCTGAGGTGCATTGGTAGTTCACCTTAAGTGTGTTATAGTTTGACTATATCATAACTCAGCCTCCTAGCCATTCAGAATATGCTAGCTATAGCATATTGAAGGAACTAGCCTACGATTTTAGGGTTAGATTTTAAAACTTTTAAAAATCAATGCAGTGAAAACATGAATGAATCATATTAATTCATAATTAAACATGAAAAACCCTAGATCAAAGATTCTATTACATGATTAAAGCATGATATTAAATCAAAAATTAAAATATGAGAATAAATTATATTGATCATATCAATATGAAAATTATTCTATACTAGATCAAATTTAGATAGCAGAAAGATGATCGTATCATTCATACCTTTGCAAATAGAGTTCTCTAACTCACTGGTTAGGGCCTGAGGTTGTCATTTTATGTTGTATAAATGTCCAGCCTCTACAAGTTGCCCACACGAGCCCTCGATCATTTTTTAGAAGTTCGATATCTGAAAATCAGCACAGTTTGCTAGAACTATATGATCCTTCTTTGATGATTGATCTAGATCGTTCTTTCTTTGAAACATGGACCCTTCAATTTTTAGAAGATGAGAAAGATGATTTTGGACCTGAGACATCTCTCAAAATCACATAAAAGAATGGAGGAATAGATGAAAGAAAACCCTAGAAGAAGATCCTCTTCTTCATCTCTTTTTCTCTCACCAAAGCATCCTAATTAGTGCCATTACAATTTCCATGCCTAAACCTCTCTACACCCAGCCTCTCCACACTCAAAGACCTCTCTCTTAGATCTATAATCTCAAAATAAATTAGGTTAAAAATCCTTTTATGTTGAGAGATATGGAAGAGTCCTTGTCTAGGTCAAATACCTAGTCAAGAGACCTCCAAATTGGGCTAGACTTGGGGCACCCCTCCTTCTTTTTGGGTGTGGACCACCTGGTGTTTGGCACATTAAAATTCCTTTTTTCTCACAAAAATTTTAAAGAAAAATTAGGAGTTTAGGTGCCATACATGGATAAGAATTCTGGTTGCAACAAACTCTATCAAATAAAGTTTGAAATAAAAATAACTGATATATTTTGACTTGGTCCTCAACCAAATAGCATGTAAGAAGTATATGAAACATGGGGATGCATGTCCTCTCTTTAAAATAGAGATGTTCTATAAAAAAATTAAATAAAATTTCAAGGAGAATGCATGGAGATTGAATGGTGTACGGAATTGGGAGTCCTAGTCTCACTAGGACTCCTAATTTGACTTGGTCCAATTTGATCCTTAGACCCAATTAAATTAAAATTTATTTAACCCAATTAGATTAGATCTTAGTCCAATTAGTAATCTTATTAAATTAGATTAAATTAGATTTAATTTTAATTTACTTTCTAATCAAATTAGAGATTAGATTCAATCAAGTCCTAATTGAACTAGGACTAGTTCTTCCTTGCAATTGCTCATCCAATAAACCAATTAGACTTGATCCAATCAAGTCCAAACTAAATCTAATTAAATAATATTTAATTAGACTTAATTTTACCCCTCTATCTTAATCAAATTTAGCCAATTAATAATTAAATTGCTAATCAATCCTTCTGTAACACTTGCACTAAGTTAAACAAATCATATTAAATGTTTAATCCATGAACGATTCTTAATCATTGATCAACCATCCGATCAGATCTAGCCCTCTTATGTGTGTGACCATATTGGTTTGAACCTAAGTCGGTATCACAGAAATTAATTTCTATACAAATCAAAGTGACCATCTAGTAATGGTACCCGACGGTCAGATAGGTTGAATATGTAGAACAACATCCCTAGAATTCATATGGATATAGTTTCTATATAATTCATCTCCTTGACGAAAATGCTTAGAGGATATCTTAGAGTTTAACTGTCAACCCTAATTAGGTCATTCACATTATATTTCAAAATACCAAATTTATCTTATGAATTATCTTGACCAAGATTTTTGTTATATTGAAATACAGTGATGCATTCTTTTCAAACTTTTGGAGTGGTCAATCCCATCTTGATTACTCACCGACTTTGCAAGTACCTGACTGTGCTCAGAAATCTTTCATTATTGAATTAGAAATTTAGTTAGTCTAATACCAAAGCACAGTGAGTTGCTTGCAAGCCACTATGGTGGTATTAGGTTTAAGGAACACTTATATCTATATCCCATTAATATAACTCTTGACAGCAGAATGATCTAGAGTTGGTCATATCTACTGATGATGTATCCATACATCTTACTTATATGCCATACCAGTGTCTCCATACTTCTTGGTTAAGAAGATAACAAACCTATATGACATATAATGACATAAGCTTGGTAGATGCTGTTATCCTAATTAATAGCATATTATTTGATCATGAACTATTTAAGAACTAATTGATAAAACCTCTTTTTATCAAAAATAAATAGTCTTAAAAACTTTATCACAATAACGAAGTTCATTAGAAGATATAGACTTCATTATTATAATGTCAAAATAATTATTTTATTCATTAATAAATTATTTATAATTATAAAGTAACACAACCATCAATAGGCTGATGATTGACTTTAGGACATATTTTTCACCAACTCCTACTTATCCTAAAGTCAATCGGCATAGTATCTAATACCCATCTTCAACTTATGCTCGTTGAACTCTTTTATAGCTAGGGCTTTAGTGAAGGGGTTGGCCAAGCTTTTCTTTCCATCGATCTTTTAATGGTTGACATCACCTTGATCCATGATCTTTCGGATCAGGTGGTAATGGCATAGTACATGCATCATTCACTGGTGTGCTTTTAGTTCTTTCACCTAAGCAATGGCACTAGTGCTATCGTAGTCGAGCAGAACCAATCCATTAAGGAAGAGTGCTACTCCAAGCTTGGTGATACTGCGATGTACTCTGCTTCACAAATAGAGTTTGCCACAGTATATTGCTTGGAACTCTTCTAGCAGATAGCTCTACCATTTAGGGTAAAGACATAACCCAAAACACTTCTACTGTCATTATGGTTAGATTGAAAATTGGAGTCTGTAAATTCCTCAAGTTTTGGATCTGACTTGCCATAAATCAATCATTGGTCTTTAGTATTTCTTAAATACTTAAGGATGGCTTTAACCATTTTTTAATGGTTTCTTCAAAATCAGATTGGTATCTACTCATTAATTCTAGTGAGTATGCGACATTTGATCCCATACATTTCATGGCCTATATGATAGATGCCATTGCCGAAGCATATGGGACTCTACCATACGCTCTCTCTCTTCAAGAGTTGTCGGACAATCCTTCTTAGAGAGAAATTTCATGATCTATCGAAAGATAGCCTTTCTTGAAATTCTCCATGCTGAACCTCTTCAATATAATTTTTATGTACGTGGACTGGGATAATCCAAGCATCCTCTTAGATCTATCCTTATAGATCTTCATCCCTAAGATGTAGGATGCTTCACCCAAGTCTTTCATGAAGAATTGAGATAACAACTAAATCTTTATTTTTTGTAGTGCGGGGATGTCATTCCCGATTAAGAGAATGTCATCTATGTATAAGATAAGAAATACCACTATCGGACCATTTGTCCACTTATCAATGTAGGGCTCTTCTCCATTCTTAACAAAGCCATACATTTTGATCATCTTATCAAAATGGATATTCCAACTTCAAGTGCTTGCTTCAATCCATAAATGGATCTCTAAAGCTTGACACCTTAGACTCATCTATAGATGTAAACCCCTCAGGTTGTATTATATACACTTCTTCAGTCGGTTCTCCATTCAGAAAAGCTGACTTCACATTCATCTGCCTGATCTAATAGTCTAGATGGATAGCTATAGCAAGCATTATCCAAACGAATTTTAGCATTGCCATAGGAGAGAATGTCTCATCATAGTCAATATCATAATATTGACGATACACCTTGGCAAATAGATGGGCTTTATAGGTCTCCACCTTTCTATCTATGCCTCTCTTTCTTTTAAAGACCCACTTAAATCCAATGGATTTAACCCCTTCAAGTGGATCAATGTCCATACAACATTGACCTTCATGAACTCTATTTCAAATTTTATGGCCTTAAGCCATTTCTCAGAATCAAGCCTCTGCATTACATCCATATAAGTGATCAAATCCTCATCATTCTCATCAAGTTCGATGGGATCACTATCCCAGACCAAGAAACCAAAGTATCTATCTGACTGACATGGTACTCTATTGGATTGCCTTAATGGTGCAGGTACTTTGATCTTTCGAATTTGATCTAATCAAATTTGATTTTGATTCAGCAATAGGTGTCAATGTTTCTACCTATTGAACTTTGTCAAGTTCAACCTTAGAGGCAACAGTTCCTTCACTAAGAAACGTTTTTTCCAAAAAGATTGTCTTAAGGCTAATGAAGACTTTTTGATCATTAGCATGGTAGAAAATATATCCTTTTGATTCTTTGGGTACCCTATGAATGTGCACTTGTCAGACCTAGGTCTAAGTTTATCTGAGATTAACCATTTCATATAAGCCAGGCACCCCTAGACCTTGAGGTGTGAAAGTGCTGGCTTACGCCCTATCCATATCTCATTAGGAGTTTTAAACATAGATTTACTTGAAATCTTATTTAAAAGATAGCAAGCCGATTTGAGTACATATCCCCAGAAGGATAATGGCAAGCTGGCAAAATCCATCATGGATTGGATCATCTCTAATAGAGTCCGATTCCTTCTTTTCAACACACCATTATGTTATGGTGTTCCTAGAGGAGTCCATTAGGTGGGAATTTCATTTTCTCCTAGATATGTAATAAACTCACCAGAAAGGTATTTCCTTCCTTGGTCAGATCGAAGAGTTTTAATACTCTTCCTAGTTTGTTTTTCTACTTCACTTCAGAATCATTTGAATATTTTAAATGAATCCAACTTATATTTCACTAGATAGACATGTCTATACTTGGATAAATCATCTGTGAAAGTGATGAAGTAGAAATATCCACCTCTAGTACTAGTGCTCATAGGTCCACATACATCAGTACGTACTAGACCTAAGAGCTTAGTGGCTCTCTCACCATTTTCAGTAAAAGATGACTTGGTCATTTTTTCAAGTAGACAAGACTCATAGGTTGAAAGTGATTCATAATCACTGACTTCGAGATTTTCTCTCGAGTCAACCAGTTTATCCTATTCTTACTTATATGACCTAGCCTATAGAGCCATAAGTACATATCAGACACACTATCTAATCTAGGATGCTTGCCAGTGGAATAGACTACATTAATAGATTGTGATAACATATATACACCATTGTTCAAGTGTCCAGAGAATATAGTAACACTATTCATAATGACATTATAAAACTTTTCTTTATTGAAATTTCATAATTATCTTTGGCCAAAAGGCCTATAGAAATGACATTCAAAATAAAACTAGGACAAAAATGACAATCACTAAGAACAATGATGTGAGACTCAAATACAAGTTTCAAGATTCCTAATGCTAGAACTAGAACTGGTCTTCCATCTCCAACATTCAAGAATCTCTCGCCTTACTCGAATCTCCTACTGACCTACAACCCCTACAATGAATTATAGATATGGTAAGGGCTACCGATATCTAATATCTAGTCAGTAATATCATAAATAAAGAAATTACAAGGAGTTATCATATAAATACCTTGTCCAGCAATAACTTACTTCTTTCTCAACCTGTTTGGATCTAGGGAGGCAATGTATTGAGGATAGTTTCTCTTCTAGTGCCCCTACTTCTTACAAAAGAAGCACTCAGCTTGACTCTTATCAGGCTTTACTTTCTTGGTCTGGCCCTGCATAGATGTTCCAGCCTGAACATGCACCTTCTTACTCTTCTTTTTCTTGTTCTTCTTTTCTTTCTTAAAGGATCGAGAACTAGAAGAAGACCCTCCCACTAAGTTCACCAACTCTTTGTGGAGCTAGTGATTCTTCTCAAAATTTTGAAGTAACCCTAGTAACCCATGATTGTTTACTTCAGGCTTTGTCATTCTGTAATGAGTAAGGAATAGAAGATAAAATTTGGGCAATGAGTTTAAAATTGTATCTTTCCCTAGCTGCTCATGCAAGAAAAATTCAAGCTTGCTCAAATGCTCCATCAACTCGATCATGTGCAGTACATGATCAGTGACTGATGCTCAATCCCTCATCCTAGCATTGAAGATGGAATAACTAGTCTTATGCCTTTCAACATTATTGGGTGTGCCAAAAGACTTCAATACTTGAAGCATGTCTTTTGATTGAGCAGACTTGAATCTATGACTGAACTTGTCGCTCATGGCTGCCAGCATGATACAACGCACCATGGTTCAGTCATTGAGCCACTTCTGATAAGTGTTACTGATTGTTCCACGTGCATTGGGTGCTAGCTCCTTAGGTGTCGGATCTATCAACATGTACAACATCCATTCATATTCTAGGATAATCTTCAACTTACAGTACCAGTTACCAAAGTTGGATCCCACTAGCTTATCATTGTCTAATAATGATCGAAGCAAAAGGAAAGTTGCCATATCTGTGCAAAGAAAAATCTAAATCTAATTAGTAATTGATTTATTAAACCTAAAGATTTGGACTTTAATCAAAAGATTCTCCTACAATATTACTCGAATCGATAGCCTCTACATCTAATTCGATGAATTATCCTAATTTCTTAGTGGATACTAGAATCCACATAGACTGCACACAAGTCCAACTTTGGTTGGTCAACCCATGTACATCTATGGGTAGGGTCATAACCAATTATTTTTTTAAATAATTTTTAGTAATTTAATTTTGCCCCAGCCCCTAATCAATAGGCATTGGCCTCCACTAAAAAAGGTTCGGTTAGGTCCAACCATTAACATGACCATACTTGGTCCATCTAACTAATGAATGATTAAGCCCAACTTTGGTTGGTCAAACTAACCACCATTTAGAGAGATGCAGTCAAGAAATCCTGTTATAAATGATAATTTCATTAGGCAATAAGCACCAGGCCTTTGGGCCTCCAATGATTATCCAACTAATGGATCCATTATCATCCACTTAATGAAAGGATATGATCTAGTTATCACCATAACTATTTTATTTTTAAAGATCTAATAATTTTAGAGTATTTAATTAATTGATTTTAAGAAAGAGAGAAGAGAACTAGCCAACTTCGATCCTTCCACTGACTTTACCAAGTCAGATCATAAAGAACCTAATTAAAGCTGGCATTAGGAGCACCTAAATCAGTCACAGTGATTTACCTAATTGACATGAATGATCCCAAATCACCAAGTGATCTAATCAAAATCTAATTTACTAGGATAGCCAGGTAAGTGAGATCGGTGAAAGGGATATGCCATTAACTCATCAAAGATCAAAATCAGCACGCATAGCTTCTAATTAAAAATCACTAGTCTGGACTGCTAAACTTACCTTAGACATCATCCGGTTCATTAATTTTAATTAGATCAACCTAGCAATTTTGGGTTCGATCACGTAGCCATGAATCAAGTTCTTTTGGTCCCCATTAAAGGTATGGACTTGACCAACTACAACTATTGTAATAGAGTCTAGAGAGTCCTTGACCTAATCTAATTCAACATTTGATTAGATTTGACTAACTACTCTAATTTAGTCCATTCTTTAACTAACCTTAGGTCCAATCCAATTAATAGACCTAATTCATCTAACCCAATAACCCAATGTTATGATCAATAACTTAGAATCTTTAATTCATAATTCTAGAACCTAATTTATCATACTTAATTCTTAATTAAGTTTTAGGCTAAGGGTTGGGGTTCGGCATTTCAAAAGTAATTTTTATATTTATAAAATATTTTTACAACATGGTTCTACCAACCAGTTGCATGTTTGATTCATAATCAATATACAATTAAATAAACCATGAGACCATTTTTAGATCTAATCTAAACATGCTCATGTAATTGAAATAGTTTCAATTTAATCAATCATAAATCAATTTAGATCGAATCTAACACATTTATGCTGATAAAAAATTAGATTTAAGCATTTCTAATTAGATTAAAATATTTTTAATCAGATCATAAAATTTTTTAGATCTAAATTAAAATTTTATGATCATGGTTTTAGATTTGCACGTACTAGGACAACCTTTTCACTGTAAGGGATAAAACTTGTAGTAGGACAATCTTATAGCAGTCCATGCAATCTGAAATAATTTTTGATTTTAGATTTAAATATCAAATTATAATATAGATTAAATCTAAATTATCAATCTAAACATGCATAAAATCATGTAAAAATAACATGGCTCTGATACCAATTGAAGGAACTAGTCTAGGGTCTCAGGGATGGATTTTAAAACTTTTTTAAATACATGCAGTGAAAATATAAATTAATCATATTAATTCATAATTAAATATAAAAAATACTATATCTAGGATCCTATTACATGATTAAAGTATGATATTAAATTAAAAATTAAAATATGAGAATAAATCATGTTGATCATATCAACATAAAAATTGTTCTATGCTAGATCAAATCGAGAAAGGATAAAGATCATCGTATCATCCATTCCTTTGCAAATTGAGTTTTCTAACTCATTGATTAGGGCTTGAGATTGTTATTCTAAGCTGCACATATGTTCGACCTCTATAAGTTGTCCACATGAGCCCTCGATTGCTAATTAGAAGTCTAATGCTCGAAAATCAGCATAGTTTGCTAGAACTACGTTGATCCTTCTTCGATGGTTGATTTGGATATTCTTTTCTTTAAAACATGGACCCTCCATTTTTCAAAAGATGAGAAAGATGATTTTAGACCTGAGACACCTCTCAAAATCATAAAAGGATTGGAGGAATAGATGGTAGAAAACCCTAGAAGAAGACCCTCTTCTTCTTCTCTTTTTCTCTCACTATAGTACCTTGATTGGTGTCTTTACAATTCCTGTGCCTAAATCTATCTATGCCCAGCCTCTATACACCCAAAGACCTCTCTCTTACATCTATAATCTCAAAAAGAATTTGTTTAAAAACCCTTTTATATTGAGAGATTTGGAGGAGTTCTTGTTTAGGTCAAATACCTAGTCAAGAGACCTCCAAATTGAGCTAGACTTAGGATGCCCAACTCTTCGGTGTCTCCTCCTTCTTTTTGGGCATGGACCATCTGGTGTTTGTTGCATTAAAATTTTTTACTTCTCATAAAAGTTTTAAAGAAAAATTAGGAGTTTAGGCACTATAGATGGATAAGAATTTTGGTTGCAATAAACTCTATCAAATAGAGTTTGAAATCAAAACAACTAGTTTATTTTGACTTGGTCCTCAACCAAATAACATGGGGATGCATGTACTCTCTCTATAAAAGATAGATTCCATGAAAAAATTAAATAAAATTTCGTGGAGAGTGCATGGAGATTGAATGGTGCAAGGATTTGGGAGTTCTAGTCTCACTAGGACTCCAAATTTGACTTGGTCCAACTTGATCCTAGGACCAAATTAAATTAGAATTTATTTAACTAAATTAGATTAGATCTTAGTTCAACTAATAATCTTATTAAATTAGATTAAATTAAATTTAATTTTGATTTAATTTCTAATCATATTAGAGATTAGGTTGAGTCAAGTCTTAATTGAACTAGGACTAGTTCTTCCTTACAATTGGCTCATTTAATTAATCAATTGGACTTGATCCAATCAAGTCCAAACTAAATCTAATTAAATAATATTTAATTAAACTTAATCTCAATTTTTTAACTTAATTAAATTAAGTCAATTAGCAATTAAATTATTAATCGATCCTCCTGTAACACTTGCACTAAGTTAGACATCAATCGTATTGATTGTTTAACCCTAAAACATGAGATTGAGTCCTTAAGCCCATAGCCATGGTAGTGTGATATAATAGAAAAGAGTTTTCTATTAGAATTTTACATCGAACTTGAATCAAATGACTTAATCATATGATGGGGCAGTGGATTTGACAAGTTTACCTTAATCCTAATCTTATTAGGGCTCCTGATAGAAGAACCCAATCACATAAGTAGCTACACTAAGAGATTCATATTTTGTTCTGATGGATTACCACCATATACTGCTAGGTATCACTGATGGATTTTGGGATCAATTAGAATGGTCTTGATGATCGATCATTCTAATTAGGTAAGCTAAAAGAGTTTTAGTCCATCGAAAGGTATTTTCGATGAAGTCGATGATAGAGATCGTGATGTATCTCATTATCATACAGAACTGAATCTAACTGGATCACATAAATAAAGATTTAGATCTAGATATCATCAATTAAGCTAATTTAGTTTGATTGATTTAGATTAAATCCAATTAGATTCAAGAAAATCATGCTAGCATACGATTGAGCCTGCCTTTCTCCTTTTGTAGTCTTTCTGGTTCATCTTGATTCAGTCAAATTGGATTTGGCTCATCCGAGAATCCTGTATGGGTTTGTCTTAGTCTATTTGGGGGTTGTCCAAGTTAGAAAAGTATTATCCCAACCTAATTTAGGCTTATCCTAATCCATCAGATGGGAATAGGATAAGACCTGCTAATTTCTGGAATTTTTAGAACAAGGATCAAGGTTGATCCAAATGTAGGAAAGAAGGGAGAGGGGGCACGCTCTCCCTAGAGATTTTCTAGGGGCACATGCCCCCAGGTATTTCTATGAGAGAGGAGAGGGCGCACATCCTCCTAGGCATGCACCCCATATAGATAAGGCAAGAGGTCCATTCAAAATGGTTTTGATCGGGTCAAAGTATTTGAATGTGATTCAAAGTCCTAGGAGATAATTCCCAATGCCAACCTATCTTCCTTTTTTATATGGCAATTATAGGGGATTTATTGGTGACAAACATTAGAGTAGGTCTAATGTTTAACATGGAGAATCAGCTTAGAGTATGAATTAATCAGGCAAATAGGTTGCTTGATAATCAGGAACTCTAATGTGGCACAAATAGGTTGCTTGATAATCAGGAACTCTAATGTGGCGTAGGGATTTCTATAAGAACCCCTACGCCCTAGGGTTTGTAAATGCACCCATTCACCATACCCAAAGGCTACTGCTCCCTCCCCTCTTCCATGCCACAACCCTCTAGTCCTCTCTCCCTTCTCCATGCCCAAGTGTTGGACATAATTCTAGCAAGAAGATCAAACTCCATTGGTGCAAGGATCAAGCAAAGGACAACCCTATTTGTGAGATGAGCGTGCGTCCTTCAGAAGTTATTTTGAAGGATCTACAATAGGACTCTAGATCTAATCTTTGGAGATCAGATCCAATAGGAGAAGTCATGTAGAACTAGCCTGAGTGGACTCCGATAGAGGCCAGGCGCGTGCATGGCTTGCCTCGAGACCTCAGGCTTCAGCCAAATCATCGTCAGGGTAATAGTTTACCCTAAATAGGTAACAAAGGTTGCTACTAATTTATTTTAATTTTTATTTTTAATATTAGATTATATGGATTAGATTTGAAAACTCTTAAATTTGAATTAATTTATAAAAAAAAATTTAAAATTCTATTATAGATCTAATTAGATCAGATCGATCCTATGGCAGGAAAAACCATTTTTCCTACAACTAGTATCAAAGCTGCATTTGCAATTCTTTAGATCCACTTTAGATCTAATTTCTAATTTATTTATGATCTGATATATGTGATTTTAGATGTCACATGAGATGTGATCATATCTAAAATTTGTAGATTAAAATTAAAATTTGTATATATGATGTATGAGTTGCATGTCGAGACTAGCATTTATTGTTCTATGCAATAGTTTGTCTAGAATAAATTTTATTTTTGATATGATCAATTTAAAATTTATTTTTAGATGTCATATTTGATATAATCAAATCTAAAACATGCATGATTAATTTTAGTTTTGATACATGAGATGTATACAAAATATGCATAGTTAGATCTTTAATTATATATGTGATATATGTTATAGATCTAAAAGTTTTATAGTATAATTATTATTTCTAATTAAGACTCTCCTTGGCCATCTGGTCATAAGAGTAAGAAGGATTTAAAGGCCCTCTCTTTTCATTCGATGGGATGCTTTTATGGCACGTAGGGATGCTGCGCATATGTCCCTAATCAAAAATTAAAATTTAATTTTTTATAAAATTCTAGATCCTAAAATTCTAGGATTTTTATGCATATTTTATTTATAAATCCTAACTTAATTAAGAATTAAGATTATGAAATCAATTAGATTCAAAAATTATGAATTTTTAGATCTAAGATATTTTCATAAAACATGGGTTTAGGTATGGGTAGCTTAATTAGGTCTAACAGTTGATCAAATTGAGTCAAGAGTTGGTTAGGTGGGATCAAGAGTGCTTAGATTTGACTAGTCCAATAGAATTTAGTCTGGGTCAAGATTGACTCACAGTCACATGTGGTCAATCAAGTTATGACCTAATTTGGCTTAGTAGTTCGATCCTAGATTGTAGGCTAACCTAATCAGTTCTGGTCAGACAAATCAGTGTCTAAGGTATGTTTGGTAGATATGACCAGTGATCTTTATTTGGAAGCTACTCGATCTGAATGTATTCACGATGAGTTAATGACATATTTCATTCATTGATCTCACTTATCTGGCCAATTAGGTTGACCCAGTTCTGATTTGAGGTGGCTAACGACTCAAGCTAATCCATACCACTAGGTTAGTCATAATTATTATGACTAAATCAAGTCATATCTAAGAGACCTAAATCAAATCGCTCTATGAAAATTTTAAGTAATAAATCTTCCACCATTATAGATGTGTGGGCCCTTCCTGGGGTTGATTATTCTCGACTAGTTATAGTGTTTCAGTTGCACCAAAATGATATAAGTATGTCTATTAGGCATTGGATGCTATGAGTTAGAGGATGGGTTAGGCTCAATATTCTGGATATGGTGAGAGATCTAATCAGGAATCAAATTCATGCAATTTATCGGTCTGACTTAACTAAGGAATGAAGCAATATTTCGAGCATGATGAGCTTCATGAATTAGAGAGCAAGTTTGGATGCACCATGATTAGAGAATCGTTGGACAAGAGTTGTTCACTCATCAGTTAACCCATCACCAATAACTATTAGGTGTGATGGTAAATCAATCGATGGGATCGCACCACCCACTAGAAATCTATGTTCACGGAGATTTTTGCATCTCTGCCAAGAGAGTGTAGGAATTCAAGAAAAAAGTGGAAGCCTAATTTATTTTTAAATAAAATTTCTAAATAAATTAGTTAAGTTTAATTATAAAGTCTAACTAAAAACTTTGACTCTCTACAGAAAAATGTCTGCATTAAATCTACTAGCCCGAATCCTAGACACCCATAGATTGACTGGACCAAACTATAATGATTGGTTTAAGAACTTCAAAATCATTTTGGGTTCTGAAAAGCTGACCTATGTATTAGACCAGGACCCCCCTGACTTACCAGCCTGTCCAACTGCTAATCAGAAAGCATTTCTGGAGAAGTGGATAGATGATGATAATAAAGCAAGGTACTATATATTGGACTTGATGTCTGATAAGCTACAGCACCAACATGAAGACATCAAAATTGCACACTAAATATTGGCACACCATCAAGAGTTGTTTGGTGAGCAGAGTCGTGCAACCCGATATTAAGTCTCCTAGAGACTTTTTAAGGCTCAGATGTACGATGGGCAGTCGGTCCAAGATCATTATTTGATAATAATCAAGAATCTAGAAGAGCTTAAGAAGCTCGATGTCGTGTTAGACAAGGACCTACAAATTGATGTGATCTTGCAGTTCTTGACTAATGCATATGGGCAGTTCATTATGAACTTCCATATGCATAAAATATAACATACCTTGGCTAAACTTATGAACATGCTGGCTATTGCTGAACTTTCTATGAAAGGTTCAAAAAGCTCAGTACTTGCTGTAGAGCAGACTTCCTCTAAAAAAAAGTCTTTTGGAAAGAAGAAGTTTGTAAAGAAATAGAAGATAGAAGATAGAAAGAAGAAGAAGAAAGAACTGTAGAAGAAGGCCGCTAACAAAAAAAAGTATTTTTATTGCAGCACTGATGGCCATTGAAAGCGGTACTGCCCTTTATACTTGGCTAGCCTGAAAAATAAGAAGGAAGCAGGTCGTTCTAGAGGTATGCTCATAATTGAATCTAACCTTATGTTTTCTTCTGCATCCAGTTGAGTGCTTAACTTTGGTTCTAGTTCTCACTTGTGCAATTTTATGTAGGGTCTTAAGGAGAGCAGGAGGAGAGGGATGGTGAGATGATCCTGCATGTCGGAAATGAAGTAAGAATTGCTATTATGGCTATGGAAATCTATCCTCTATGATTACCATCAGGATTAGTTTTAGTACTTAGGAACTATTATTTTGTGCCTGCAAGAAGTAGGAATTTGATTTCTATTTCTTGTTTAGCACAAGAAAGTTATGTAATTAGCTTTCTTATGAACCACTATACTATTTTTTTTGAAAGAAATAAAATTACAATTGGTTTCTTAATTAACGGTCTCTACCAGTTATACATTGATGTTTTTGTATTTAATATTGAGCAAAACGTGAATGCCATAGAATCTAAATGACCTAGGGATAGTCTAAACGAAAGGTATCTATGGCATCATAGGCTAGGTCATATAGTGGAAGACAAGATTAACAAATTGAAGAAATCCAAAATATTGGATCCGTTGACTTTCGAGTCATATCCAATTTGCGAATATGCCTTCAAGGCAAAATGACCAAGCTTCCTTTTGTAGAACATAAGAAAAGGGCCACGAACTTACTTGCTCTAGTACATACAGATGCATGCGACCCATTTGATGTGCCAGCCAGAGGCAACTTTTCCTACTTCATCATCTTTATTAATGATCTATCTTGAAACAGGTATGTGTACTTAATGTGACATAAGTTTGAAACCTTTAAAAGGTTTAAAAAATTTAGACACAAAGTACAAAAGCAAACAAAAAATTCCATTAAGATTTTTCAATCAGATCGAGGAGATGAATATCTTAGTCAGAAATTTTTAGACTATCTTAAGAAAAATGGCATAGTCTCACAATGCACTCCATCTGGAATGCCTCAACTCAACGGAATTTCATAATGAAAAAATTGGATCTTATTAGATATGGTTCGATCCATGATGAACTACTTGGATCTTCTTAAGTTTCTTTGAGGATAGTTTAGTAATAGCTACATATCTATTGAATAGGGTTCCATCTAAAACTATTCCTACTACACCATATGAGATATGGCATGGTAAGAAATCAAGTCTGAGTCATCTCAGAATTTAGAGTTGTCCGACTCATGTCAAAAGACAACAGGCGGATAAATTAAAGACTAGATCCCTTAGAGCTTGATTCATAGGATATCCTAAAGAGTTGTTAGAATATTATTTCTATCTTTCGAAAGACCACAATATGATTGTGAGTCGACATGTTATTTGTTTTGAAAAATAGTTTATTCTTGAGGGTGGCATCGAGAGATAAATTAGGCTTGAAAAGAAAGTCTCTAAAGAGCAATGAGCTAAGGTACTTGAGGAACCCAGTTAGTTAGAGCCAATCCAAACACTACCTCCATCACCTCATAGATCAGGTAGAACTTTTCATCCTTCTGAGAGGTACTTATGTACTATCCAAGAGGATGTAGAAAAAATATTCCTCACAAGAAATGTGATTCGTGGTGATGATCCCAAAATCTATGACGAGGCGATATTTGATATCGACTCTGAAAAATAGTTAGAGGTAATGAAGTCAGAGATTGACTTAATGCACTTGAACCAAGTTTGGACCTTGGTAGATTCACTAGAAGGTATTGTTTTTATTGGATGTAAATGGATCTTCAAGAGAAAGATAGGTGCAGATGGGAATGTAGAGACATTTAAGGCTAGGTTAGTAGCGAAAGGGTATAGTCAGTACAAAGACATTGACTATCAGGATATCTTTTCATCAGTACCTATGCTTAAATCCATCTGTACATTGCTTACTGTTGTAGCTTATTTCAATTATATAATATGGTAGATGGATGTAAAAATGGTATTCTTAAATAAATATCTTAAGAAAGATATTTATATGGAAAAGCCACTCGATTTCACATTTAGTGATAGTGATTACAAGCTCTGCAAGCTACAAAGATCCATATATGGACATAAGAAAGCATCTCGAAGCTAGAATGCTTGTTTAATGATGTGATCAAATCATTTGATTTCATCAAAAATGATGAGGAGCCCTATATTTTCAAAAAGATCAGTGGGAGCATTGTTGTCTTTCTTGTATTGTACGTAGATGACATCCTCCTGATTAGAAATGATATTTTCATATTGATATTAGTCAAAATGTGGTTGTTGAAAGAGTTTTCTATGAAAGACCTAGGAGTGGCATCTTTTACATTAAGAATTAAGGTCTATAAGGATAGACCAAATAGGATGCTGGGTCTATCATAGAAGATGTACATAGAGGAGGTGCTGAAGAGGTTCAGCATGAAAAGCTCCAAGAGGGGACTAGTAACCTTCAAGCATGGCATTAATTTCTCCAAGAAAACATGCCCCAACACACCTGAGAAGATTGAATGCATGAACAAGATCTCTTATGCTTTGGTAATAGGGAGCCTCATGTATGCCATGTGGTGTATATGACCTGATATCGCACATGTTATGAGTGTTACGAGCAGGTATCAATCGAATCCAGGCAAAAAGCACTAGACTTCTATGAAGTGTATCCTTAAGTCCTTGAGAATGACTAAGGATATGTTCTTGGTCTTTGGTAATGAAGAACTATAGGTCTAAGGGTATACAAACTTAGACTTTATGTCTGATATAGATTATCAAAAGTTGACATCTAGTAGTTTATTTGTATACAATGGTGATGCTGTTAGCTGGAAGAGTTCCAAGCAAACTATGATAGCAGGCCCCACCATGGAGGTACAATATATCGCTGCATTGGAAGCTGCAAAGGAGATGTTATGGTTCAAAAAGTTTGTCGTAGGACTCAAAGTGATGCCATCATCCTAGCTAAGGAGCTGAGGTCTCACCAGACATCCAAGTACATCGACCAGTGGTATCACCTCATCCATGATTACCTCGAGAAGGGATACATCAAGGTCAAGAGAGTCGATACCATAGATAATGCGGCAGATTCACTGATAAAGCCATTGAGCCAATGGAAAATTGAAGCTCACCTTGAGAAGATGGGACTTGGATTTATAGCCAATTGGCTTTAGGTCAAGTGGGAGTTTGTTAAATAAGTACCCTAGAAACCAAATTGGCTAACACTTGTAATACACATTCTAAGAATATTTTTGTAATTTTGATTTAAAATTAATAAAGGATTATTTTCTTCTATCACATTGTGTATAAGGTGTCTATGGTACATTCTTTGAGTTAATAGGTTGATAATGCATATTTTCAAGAGCTAAAAATTTAAGATATAAATTTTCATAATTAACTCATAAACTACCCTCAATCGTAAGATAATCATGAGGATGGTACTATATCAGGAAGATCAATGTACGATCACTTCTTTAGGATAGATGAGTCTTGAGTCTACGATATGAAGACTGTTAACTGTTAGTGCAACGTTCTGGCATCACCTAGCTCTGATTCCAATTATTGTTACAATAGTGGTATCATAATACAAGCCTTTTCTTCCTAAAAATCTCTCTTCCTCTCTTGTTCTCTCCCTTCTCTCCATGTGTAGGGTTTGCTAGGGTTTCAACAGAATGGCCATCCCTTTTCTCAAATCCTTGTTGTTGTTTATACAATCATTGAGTAGCAAGAATTTTTCTCGATGGTGGTATCAGAGCCAGGAGGAGTCGGTTGTTCCAAGGGTTGCTGCGGTGGTGATCAAGTTAGAAGAAGGGCACAATCAAGGTGGATGCTCTCATATACAAGAAGAAGCCAGATGGAGCTCAGTGTGAGGTGGAGTTTCAAGTGAAGATGGATCGAGCATGAGACTCAGTTTGAGATCGAGCAGCTAGGCTTTGACTCCCATATTTGTCAATCCATGAGCAGCAGGCGGTAGCCCCAAGACATTGGGGCGGTATAATATAGGAAACTCTCAAATTTGAGGTGGAGCTGAATATTGAGTTGAGGTAGAGAATGTTGGAATCTGATGCCTCAAGATTCGATCCATGATAAGCCAAGAATGATATTCAGGAGCCATGAGAAAGATCAGCTAATATACAGTTGGGCTGGCTTGAATATGCAATCGAGCCAGTTCGAGGTGAGATTGAGTAGGCTCAAGGTGGATTCGAGCCAGCTCTCTTAGGAAGGCAGAAAGTAGTGCTCAGGCCAGATGCAGTCAAGCCAACCCGACTGTGGATCGAGCTAGCTTGATAGAGGCGAACATCGAGGATGCGCCCAGTGAAGGCAAGCACATGTGGGCACGCATGTTGAAGCTTTTCCATGGGGTCTATAGAGTTGTTGTGCTATCTAACGATAAGGAGAGCATGCGAGAGCTGATTGGATGGCTACTGGGTTGATTAGGGCTTACAAGAAAGCCTGACAACCTAGGAAGAAAAGAGAATCTTGGGAAAACCTCTTAGGTGGTGTAGAGATAAGGCAGGGAGCACTAGAGTGCTGCAGTTGTGCCTCCATGGAGACATAGGGGCTGAGAGAGGCTCAATAGTGCAGCAGTCAAGGAGGGTATCACAGTAGAGAATGCCAAGAGCATCAAGGAAGCCTGGAGTATTCTGGAATGATGGGGTTGCTTAGGGACAAAGGCTGGGGCTTGATATAGAGGCTGAGAGGATCATAAAGTATCCAAGGATGTCGAAGATCCTAGATCGGTATATTTATGAGGGGGATCTTCTTGGGATTACTATAAGAGCATTGTATGGGTGAGTACTTCTGGATTGAGAGAGAGGGTTGATGAGTTAAGATTGTATCTCTTCTATTGTTCTTTCTCGATAGTGAAGCATTGCATATCCTGTGGATGTAGGCACTTGGGCTGAACCACATAAATGGTTGTGTTTATTTGTCTTTTTCTATCTTTTCATAGCAACAGGTGGTGCCATATCTCCTATAGGTATTCTTGGGTGGGTGATCCATATTCTGCAGTTGATGGATCTATCCTAATAAAGACATCAAAGTGAGAGTATAGTGTTAGATATGTGTGCCTTAGAAGCCAGATTGGCTGTCACTTGTAATACATTTCTAAGGACAAAATTATAATTTTGACTATAAATAATAAAATAGATTATTCTATCATAGTGTATATTTTAAAAGTATCTGTCATACATCCCTTGAGTTAATGATAATGATAGTTCATATTTTCAAGAGTTGAAAATTTAATACATGAATTTTCATTATTAACTCATAAAATGCTCCCAACCATAGGATCATCATGAGGATGGTGATTGATCTAGAAGGTTGGTGTACGATCGCTTCTTTAGGATAGATGAGTCTTGAATCTACGATGTAGAGACACCAGAGCGAGAGTACAGGTACTCGTTAGAGAATGAGGACACTCAGCATGACCACCTCGAGCAATCATCAGGAAGTCTACCTTCTCATCGATGATTGGCTCGAAGCTGTAGTAGTGTGTCTAGTTCTTTGACCTAAGGTGCATCGATAGTTCACCTTGAGGGTGTTATAGTTTGATTACATCAAAAAATGGTTGTCTTAATTTATGAGATAAATTTGAGACAACACCTATCATTTTCCATCACCTGCTAAATTTTGTCCTTGGACTTTGGTTAAATGTTGACTTTTGATACTTAGACATCTGCCCATGTGTCATGCACCCATAGGAGAGAACTTTGACCCTTATCCCCATACTAAAAGGTAGATAGATAAAGGGTGCATGCCCAGGGAGACGTGTGCCCCATGTGGATAAGGATTGGAGTATCATACAGATGGGACTTCAGTTGCTTCAGGGAATCAACATAGATGGCGCCAAGGAGTCCTGTTTGACAAGTCTTGGCACCATCTAAGGATAGTTTTGAGGGACTCTAATCTGATTAGATCAAATGATATCATCCCACCAATCAAATTTATATTTGATTGCATAAAGGGCTATGATTGGTCGGGATGATGTGGCACTGCAAGGCGTAGTAGGGTATATAAAAACCCTATTTGCAACTAGATTCGAAGAGCTTCTACCTTAGCCCACACCACATAGCCCCTCTCCCTCCTTCTCCATGCCACCCTCTGGTCTTCTCTCTCCTCTCCACACCCAAGAGGCTTTGGGCACAAGTTTGGTGCGATCCAAGCAAGAGAAAGGCAACAGAAAAGGAAGAAGGCAGCACTGCTGCAAGAGACAATGACTGATCTTCAAAAGCAATTTTAAAGACCTTCAAGAGCATTTTGAAGACCTTCAAGATCAGTTCTAGATTTAATTTTTGGAGCAAAGATTGAGAAGGAGAAGATCTTCAGATCTTGCCTGAGTAGATACTGGTAGAGGGTAGGCGCTTGTGTGGCTACATCTAGAACTTTAGACAAACATCGGGATCATCATAGGGTATTAGGATTATCCATAACAAAAATATGATTAAATTAGATTTAATTTTTATTTTATTTTTTTGTCAAATCAATAAGATCAGATCTGAAGAGTTTTAGATCTAATTAAGATCTTAGAGAAAAATTTTGAAATATCCCTCTTGATCCAATTAGATCTGAACGAACATGCATCGAAAAAATAGGATTTTTTCCTTCAACTGGTATCAGAGCTAGGTTCCAAAATTTATTAGATCTGATTTTAATTTATTTTTGATATAATAATTAGATGATTTTAGAAGTCACATGAGATGTGATTAAATCTAAAATTAAAAAATTAAAAATTAAATAATCTAGATCTAAGATGCATGAGATGCATGATTAGACTAGGAATAGAACTATTCTGTGTAGTCTAACATGATCATAATTTTAATTTAATTAATTATAATTTTTAAATCTATTTTTTTATTATTTTTTAATATTATAAATATTATAATTAGATCTAAAAAATAAAAAATAAATTTATTTAATTTCTTCATATGAGATATGATAGATGCATATTTAGACTAGTTGTAGAATAGTTCTATAAAATTATCTAAAATAAATTTTAATTTGATATGATCAATTTAAATCTTATTTTTTAAATATTTATGAAATAATTTAGATCAAAAAATATGCATGATATGACATATGAGATGTATGCAAAATATGTTTTTAAGTTAGACAAATTTATATATATACGATATATATGTAGATCCAACTAGTTTTATAGATTTATCATATTTCTGATTAAGGTATTCCCCTTGGCCGTCCGATCATAAGAATGAAGTAGGATTTAAAGGCCCTCTCCTTTCATTCGATTGCGTGTTCTTATGATGTGTAGGGGTGCTGCGTGTTCATCCTTAATTAGAAATCAAAAACTTATTTTCTGCAAAACTCTAGATCCTAAAACCCTAAAATTTTATTTACATGTTTTATTTATGAATCTTAAACTTAATTAAGAATTAAAATTATGAAATATATTTGATCTAAAATTAAGAACTTTTAGATCTAAGACATATTCATAAAATTGAGTTCAGACTTGGATAGCTTAATTAGGTCTAGCGATTGATCAAACTGAATCAAGAGTCGACTAGATGGAATCAAGAGTGCTTAAATTGACCAGTCTAATAGGATTAAGTCTGGATCAAGGTCGAGTCACATGAGTGATCGATCAAGTTAAGACCTAATTAGACTCAAGTGGTTGGACTTTGGATTATAGACTAATCCAATTGGTTCTGGCTCAATAATTTGGTGTCTAAGATAAGTTTGACAGATACGACCGACTGATTTTTAATTAGGAGATACTCGACTCAAATGCATTCTTATCGAGTTAATGGCATATCCCTTCCACCGATCTTACTTACCTTGCTATATTTGTCGACTCAATCCTAATCTAAGGTGGCTAATAATCCAAGCTAACCCATGCCACTAGGTTAGTCATAATGGTTATGGCTATGTCAAGTCAAGTTTAAAGAGACCTAAATCAAATCTTTCTAAGAAAAGATTAAGTCTAAGATCTTCCACCATTGTAGATATGCGGGCCTTTTTTGGTGTTAATTGTTCTCGACTGGTCACAGTGGTTCAGTTGCACCGAAAAGATGCAACCATGTCTATTAGGCATTGGATGCTACAAGCTGAAGGATGGATTGGACTCAATATTTTGGATACGGTGAAGGACCCAATTAGGAATCCAATCTATGCAAATGGTGGGTCTGACTTAAGTAAGGAGTGGATCAATATTTTGGGCACAATGAGATTCATGAATTAAAGATCAAGCTTGGGTGCACCATGATTAGAGAATTATTGGACAAGAGTTGTTCACTCATTGGCTAACCCATCACCAATAACTGTTAGGTGAGGTGATGAGTCAGTTGGTGGGACTGTACCACCCTCTAGAAATCAGTAATCATGGAGATTTTTGCATCTCTATAGAGAGAGTGTAAGGATCCAAGAAAATAGTGGGAGCTCATTTATTTAAAAATTAAATTTCTAAATAAATTGATCAAGTCTTAATTATAAAATTTAACTAGAAACTTTGACTCTCTACAGGAAAAAGAAAAATATTTGTATCCAACCCACTAGCCCATATCCTAGACACCCATAGACTGATCGGATCTAATTACAAGGATTGGCTTTAAAACTTCAAAATTATTTTGGGTTTCAAAAAGTTAACTAATGTATTGGACCAGGATCTTCCCACATTACCAGCCCATCCGTTCGTTGAATAGAGAGCATCTATTGACAAATGGATGGATAAAGATAACAAGGTCAGATACTACATGTTGGATTCGATGTTTGATGAACTTCAACACCAACATGAAGATATCAAGACTGTCTGCTAAATGTTGGCTCACTTGTAAGAGTTGTTTGGTGAACAGAGTCATGCAGCCAAATATTAGGTCACTAAACGACTGTTTAAGGCTAAAATGCATGATGGACAGTTAGTCCAAGATCATTATCTGATGATGATCAAGGACTTGGAAGAGCTTTAAAAGCTCAGAGTGAAGGTAGACCAGGATCTATAGAATGATATAATTCTACAATCCTTGACTAATGTATATGGGCAGTTCATCATGAACTACCATATGCATAAACTTCAGAATACTCTGGTCGAGCTTACGAATATGCTCGTTATTGCTAAGATTTCTATGAAAGGTTCTAAAGGCTCAGTACTTGCTATGGAATGAACTTCTTCTAAGAGAAAGTCCTTTGGAAAGAAGAAGAAGTCTGTGAAAAGGCAGAAGGTGGAAGGTGGAAAGAAAAGGAAGGCAGAGCTGAAGAAGAAGACTACTGACAAAGAAAAGTATTTCATTATAATATTGACGGGCACTGAAAGTGGAACTGCCCTACATACCTGGCCATCCTAAAGAATAAGAAGGAGATAGGTCCTTCTGGAGGTGTGCTCATTATTGAATCTAACCTTATAATTTTTTTTGCATCCAGTTGGGTACTTGACTCTAGTTCTAGTGCTCATTTATGCACTTTCATGTAGGATCTTGAGAATAGCAAGAGGCTGAGGGATGGTGAGATGATCTTACATGTCGAAAATAGAGCAAAAGTTACTACTGTAGCCATGGAAATCTATCCTCTTTGACAACCTTCTGTCTTAGATTTAGTACTTAGGAATTGTTATTACGTGCCTGCTGCAAGCAGAAATTTGATTTCTATTTCATGTTTAGCACAAGAAGGCTATGTAATTAGTTTTCTTAAGAACCATTGTAATATTCTTTATGAAAGAAATAAAATTGCAAGTGCTTTTCTCATTAACGATCTCTACCACTTACATATTGATGTATTTATCTTTAATATCGAGCAAAATGTGAATGCCATAAGATTAAAATGACCTAGGGATAGTCCAAATGCTCTGTATCTATGGCACCTAAGGCTAGATCATATAGCAAAAGATAGAATTAACAAATTGGAGAAAATCGGACTATTGAGTCCATTGACTTTTGAGTCATATCTAATTCATGAATCATGTCTTCATAGCAAAATGACTAAGCTCCCTTTTGTAGGACATGAAAAAAGGGCCACGGATCTACTAGCCCTAGTACATACTGATATGTGCGGCCCATTTGATGTGCCGGCTAGAGGCAACTTTAATTACTTCATAATCTTTACCGATGATTTATCTCAGAATAGATATGTGTATCTTATGAGATACAAGTCTGAAGCCTTTGAAAAGTTGAAGAAATTCAGATATGAAGTAGAAAAGCAAACTGAAAAATTCATTAAGATTCTTCGATCAGATCGAGGAGATGAATACCTTAGTCAAGAATTTCTGAACTATCTCAGGTAAAATGGTATAGTCTCTTAATGGACTCCATCTAGAACACCTCAACTCAATAGGATTTCAGAATGGAGGAACTAGACCCTATTAGATATGGTCCGATCCATGATGAGCTTCACATACCTCCCTAATTTTTTTGAGAACATAGTCTGTTAACTGCTATATATTTACTGAATAAGGTTTCCTCTAAAATCGTTTCTACCATACCGTATGAGATATGGTATGGTAATAAACCAAGTCTGAGTCATCTCAGAATTTAGAGTTGTCCGACTCATATCAAAAGATAACAAGCGGACAAGTTAGACTATAGATCCTTTAGAGCTCGATTTATAGGATATCCTAAAGAGTCATTAGGATATTATTTTTATATTTCAGAAGACCACAATGTGATTGTGAGTCAGCATGCCATTTTTCTTGAAAAATAGTTTATTCAAGATGGCGGCATTAGAAAGCATATCAAGCTCGAGGAGAAAGTTTCACAAGAGAAATGAGCTAAGGATCCTATGGAATCAAATCAATTGAGCCAATACAATTACTACCTCCTCCATCTCGTAAATTGAAAAAGATTTTCCATCCCCCTGAGAGGTACTTAGGTACTATTTTAGAGAAAGTAGAGAAAATATTTCTTATAGATAATAAGGTTCATGGTGATGATCCCAAAACCTGTGATGAGGCGATATCGGATATCGACTCCAAGAAATAATTAGAGGCAATGAAGTCAGAAATTGACTCGATGCATTCAAACCAAGTCTGGACCTTGGTAGATCCACCTGTAGGTATAGTACCTATTGGGTGTAAATAGATCTAGAAGAGAAAAATTAGTGCAGATGAAAATGTGAAGATATTCAAAGCTAGATTAGTGACAAAAGGGTACAGTCAACGTGAAGATATTGACTATCAGGATACCTTTTCGCTAGTAGTTATGCTAAAATCCATCCGAACATTGCTTGTTGTTGCAGTCCATTTCGATTATAAAATATGGAAAATAGATATGAAAATGGTGTTCTTAAATGGATACCTTGAAAAAGATATCTATATGGAACAGTCGCTAGATTTCACATCCAGTGATGTTGATCACAAAGTATGCAAGCTGCAAAGGTCCGTATATGGACTTAAGCAAGTATCTTGGAGCTGAAATACTCGTTTTAATGATGTGATCAAATTATTTGGTTTTATTAAGAAAGAGGAGGAATCATGTATTTTTAAAAGGGTCAGTGAAAGTGCTATTGTCTTCCTCATACTGTACGTGGATGATATCCTCCTTATTGAGAATGATATTTCATGTTAATCATAGTTAAAATATGGTTATCTAAAGAATTCAGCATGAAAGACCTAGGAGAAGCTCCTTCATTCTAGGAATTAAGGTCTATAGAGATAGACCGAATAGGATGCTAGGTCTTTCACAAAAGATGTACATAGAGAAAGTGTTAAAGAGATTTAGCATGAAAAACTCCAAGAGGGGATTGGTACCCTTCAGACATGGCATTCATCTCTCCAAGAAAATTTATCCCAACACACCAGAGGAGATTGAATGCATGAGCAAGATCTCTTATGCTTCAGCAATAGGGAGCCTCATGTATGCCATGTTATGTACACGACTTGATATAGCCCATGCTGTGAGTGTCACGAGTAGATATCAGTTGAATCCAGGTGAAGAACACTGGACTTCTGTGAAATGTATCCTTAAGTACTTGAGAAGAACTAAGGATATGTTGTTGGTTTTTGGTAATGAAGAACTCCAAGTCCAGGGGTATATAGACTCAAATTTTATGTCTGATATAGATGATCGAAAGTTGACATCTAAGAGTCTGTTTGAGTGTAATGGTGGTGCTGTCGGTTGAAAGAGTTTTAAGTAGACAATGATAGCAGATTCCACCATGGAAGTAAAATACATCACTGTATTAGAAACTATGAAGGAGGCATTCTGGTATAAAAAATTTACCACAAAGATTTGAGTGATGCCATCGGATGCCATTCCTCTATACTACGACAATAATGGTGCCATAATCCTTGCTAAGGAGTCGAGGTCTCACTAGAAATCTAAGCATATCGAGCGGTAATACCACCTCATCTGTGATTATCTTGAGAAAAGTTATGTCGAGGTCAGGAGAGTTGACTCCACATATAATATGATAGACCCACTCACAAAGCTGTTGGACCAGCAGAAGATTGAAGCCCACCTTGAGAAGATGAGACTTAGATTTGTAGCCAATTGACCTTAGGTCAAGTGGGAGTTTGTTAGATATGTGTGCCCTAGGAGCCAAATTGACCGATACTTGTAATACACTTCTAAGAGAAAAATTATAATTTTGATTATAAATAATAATATAGATTATTTTCTATCATAGTGTATATTTGAAAGTGTCTGTGATATATCCCTTGAGTTAATGGTAATGATAGTTCATATTTTCAAGAGTTGAAAATTTAAGACATGAATTTTTATTATTAACTCATAAAATGCTTTGGACCATAGGATCATCATGAGGATGGTGATTGATCCGAAAGGTTGGTGTATGATTGCTTCTTTAGGATGGATGAGTCTTGAGTCTATGGTGAAGAGATACTAAAGTGAGAGTATAGGTACTTATTAGATAATGAGGGCACTGAGCGTGACTAGCTCGAGCAGTCATCAGGAAGTCTATCTTCTCGTTGATGACTAGCTCGAAGCTACAATAGTGTGTCCGGTTCTTTAGCCTAAGGTGCATCGATAGTTCACCTTGAGGGTATTATAGTTTGACTACACCATAACTCAATCTCCTAGCCATTCAGAGCCCTGAGGTGTATGTTGGCTATAGCATGTTCATTATAGGAATTGGATTGCACCAATAGGAGATCTATCTACCTCGATAGAAGAGGAGCAGCCCTATGATGATCATGAGAATCGAGTCCATAAGCTCATGGCCATGGCAGAGTGAAATAATAGAAAGAGTTTCTATTAGGGTTTTCACATTGAACTTGAATCGAATGATTAATTCATATGACGGATATTAGGATTTGATGAGATCACCTTAACCCTAATCCAGTCAGGGCTCAAGATAGAGAAACTTAATCACATAGGTAACTACACTGAGAGGTTCATTTTCAGTTCTGATGGATTACCACCATATGCTGCTAGGTGTCATTGATAGATTTTGGGAGCAATTAGAATGATTTGGATGATCGATCATACTAGTTGTCTAAATCAGAAAAGTTTTGATCCATCAAAAGGTGTTTCAATGATAGAGATTGCGACATATCCCATTACTATACTAAACTGAACCTAACTAGATCACACAAATAAGAGTTTAGATCTAGATATCATCAATTGGACTAACCTAGTTCAATTAATTTGAATAAGATTCAATTAGGTTCAAGAAAATCATGCTAGCACACGGTTGAGCCTAATGTTCTCCTTTAACTATCATTAAAGCTTATCTCAATTGAGCCAAATGTGTTTGGACTCACTCAGAAACCTTCACTTGGTTTGACTGGAGCTTGTCCAAGTCAAAAAATGGTTGTCCTAATTTATGAGGTAAATTTGAGACAACACCTGCCATTTTTCGTCATTTGCTAAATCTTGTCCTTGGACTTTGGTCAAATATTGACTTTTGATACTTAGACATCTGCCTATGTGTCATGCACCCATAGGAGAGAACATTGACCCTTATCCCCTACTAAAAGGTAGATAGATAAAGGGTGCATGCCTAGGGAGGCATGCACCCCATGTGGATAAGGATTGGAGTCCCATACAGATGGGACTCCAGTTGCTTCAGGGAATCAACCTAGATGGCACCAAGGAGTCCTATTTGATCAGTCTTGGCACCATCTAAGAAGAGTTTTGAGGGACTGTAATTTGATTAGATTAGATGATGTCATCTCACCAATTAGATTTAGATCTGATTGCACAAAGGACCATGATTGGTCGGGTTGATGTGGCACTGCATGGTGCAGTAGGGTCTATAAAAACCCTATCTGCACCTAGATTGGAAGAGCTTCTGCCTTAGCCCATGCCACATAGTCCCTCTCCCTCCCTCTTCATGCCATCCTCTAGTCCTCTCTCTCCTCTCCATGCCCAAGAGGCTTTGGGCACAAGTTAGTATGATCCAAGCAAGAGAAAGGCGACAGGAAAGAAAGAAGACGGTACTACTGCAAAAGATAATGGCTGATCTTTAAAAGTCATTTGGAAGACCTTCAAGATCAGATCCAGATCTAATTTTTAGAGGATATATTGAGAAGGAGAAGATCTCTAGATCCTATCTGAGTGGATACCGATAGAGGCTAGGCACTTGCATGGCTACATCCAAAACTTCAGGCAAACATCGGGATCATCACACGGTAATAGGATTACCCATAATAAAGGTATGATTAAATTAGATTTAATTTTTATTTTATTTTTTTATTAGATCAATAAGATCAGATCTAAAAAGTCTTAGATGATTAGAATCTTAGAAGAAAATTTTGAAATATCCCACTTGATCCAATCAGATCTGAGCGAACCTACATCGAGAAAATAGGATTTTTTTCTTCATATAGGTACTCATTGAGAACAAGGGCACTAAGCGTGACTACCTCGAGCAATCATAAGAGAGTCTACCTTTTCGCCGATGACTAAGCTTGTGCTGCAGTTGTGTATCCAGTTCTTAAGTCTGAGGTGCATCGGTAGTTCATCTTGAGTGTGTTATAGTTTGACTATACCATAACTTGATCTCTTAGCCATTCGAATGTTAGATATATGTGCCCTAGAAGCCAGAATTGGCTGACACTTGTAATACACTTCTAGGAGCAAAATTATAATTTTGACTAATATAAATAAAATGAGTTATTTTCTATCACATATGTGTATTTATTTCTGTGATACATCCTTTGAGTTAATGGTAATGATAATTCATATTTTCAAGAGTTGAAAATTTAAGACATGAATAATCATTATTAACTCATAAAATGCTCCCGACCATAGGATCATCACGAGGATGGTGATTGATCCGGAAGGTTGGTGTACAATCGCTTCTCTTTAGTAGATGAGTCTTGAGTCTATGGTGTGGAGACACCGAAGCGAGAGTATAGGTACTCGTTAGAGAACGAGGGCACTGAGCGTGACCACCTCGAGTAGTCATTAGGGAGTCTACCTTCTCGTCAATGACTGACTCGATGCTGCAGTAGTGTGTCTGGTTCTTTGACCTGAGGTGCATCGGCAGTTCACCTTGAGGGTGTTATAGTTTGACTACACCATTACTCGATCTCCTAGCCATATGGAATCCTGAGGTGTATGTTGGCTATAGCATGTTCATTGTAGGAACTGGATGGCATCAAGATGGAATCTATCTACCTCGGTGGTAGAGGAGCAGCCCTATGATGATCATGAGAATCAAGTCCAGAAGTCCATGGCCATGGCAGAGTGAAATAATAGAAAGAGTTTCTATTTAGATTTTCACATCGGACTCGAATCGAATGATTACATCATATGACAGAGACTAGGGTTTGACGAGTTCACCTTAACCCTAATCTGATCGGGGCTCAAGATAGAAGAACTTAATCACACAGGTAGCTGCACCAAGAGGTTCGCATTCAGCTCTGATGGGTTGCCACCATATACTGCTAGGTGTCACTGGTGGATTTTGGGAGCAATTAGAATGATTTAGATGATCGATCATTCTAGCTGTTCGAATCAGAAGAGTTCTGATCCATCGAAAGGAGTTTCGATGATGTCGATGATAGAGATCATGACATATCCCATTACCATACAGAACTGAACCTAACTGGGTCACACAAACAAGGGTTTGAATCTGGTGATCATCAATTGAACTGATCTAGTTCAATTGATCTGAATGAGATTCAATTAGGTTCAAGAAATCGTGCTAGCACTCGATTGAACCTAACGTTCTTCTTTTGCTATCATAAATAAGTTGTCCTGACTGAGCCAAAGGAGTTTGTGCTCAATCAGAGGCCTTCATATGGTCTGACTGGAGGTTGTCCAAGTCAGAAAAGGTTGTCTTATTTTGTAAGACATTACCTACCATTTTTTATCACCTGCCATTTCTTGTTCTTTGACTTTGGTCAAAAGTCTACCTTTGACTGGTCAAATATTGACCATTGACTACTTTGACTTTTGACCACATGTCATGCACCTATTGGAGAGCTGGTGGGGGCCTATCCCCCTACCAGAACCTAGGCAAGGAAGAGGGCGCACGCCACCCTTGGCGTGTGCCCAAGTTGGAGGCGCCTAGGAGTCCCTGTTGGACAGGGACTCCATCTCCTTTTTGGATTCCAATTAGAGTTCTCCTAAGAACCAACTTTGACTGGTCTTAGGCACCCTCTAAGGAGGAATCCAGGGGACTCTATTTCCACCAATCAGATTTAGATCTGATTTCACAAAGGGTTGTGATTGGTTGGGAAGAAGAGGAGTTGGATCACGCTTAGTCTATAAATAAGACCCTGCGCCCAACTCAAACTTAGATGATGATTGAATCACAATTCCCCACGCCCAAGGCTGCCTCTACCCTCTTCCTCCATGCCAAACCACCTTCTCCCCTTCCTCTCCACATCCAAATGGAGTTTTGGATTTTTGGTTGGTGCGATCCAGATCAAAAAAATGCAACTGAAAGCTAGAAGACTGCACTGCTGCAATGGACGACTTCTGATCTTCAAAAGGAGTTTTGAAGATCCTCCAGATCAGATCCAGATCTAATTTTTAGAGACATGGTAGAGAAGAATAGGATCTTCAGATCCAGTTCGAGTAGATATCGGTAGAGGCCAGGCACTTGCATGGCTAGATCCAGAACCTTCCGCTGCATATAGGATCATCAATGGGTAATAGGATTACCCATATCGAGGTAAATTAAATTTGATTTAATTTATCTAGATTTTATTTATTTTATAAAATAATAATAATCAAATCTAAAATATCCTAGATCTAATCTAAATTAAAAAAAAAAAATTTAAAATATATCTCTTGATCTGATCAGATATGAACGAACCTGGTCCGGGAAATCAGGATTTCCCTTCAACTAGTATCAGAGCCCAAGTTCTAAAAGTATTTAGATCTGATTTTAAATTTATTTTAATTAGAAAATAAATGATTTCAGATGTTACATGAGATGTGATCAGATCTGAAATCAAAAAAAATTAAAATTAAATGATTTGGATCTAAGATTAGGAATATGCATGACTAGTTCTAAAATAGAATAGTTCTATAGAATAGTCTTGCATGTTTTTGATTTAATCTGATTAAATCATATTTTAGATCTATTTATTTACTATTTTTTGATATTATAATGGTTATAATGACATCTTAAAAAATAGCAAATAAAATTATTTAATTTTAAATATCATATGAGATATGATTGATGCATGTCTAGACTAGTTGTAGAATAGTTCTACATAATTATCTAGATTAAAATCTATTTTGATTAGATCAATTTAAATTTAATTGTTTAGATTATTATGAGATAATTTAGATCTAAAAATATGCATGATTCGATACATGAGATGTATGCAAAATATGCCATGATTAGATCTAATTTGTATATGAGATATATGATATAGATCTAAAACTATTTTGTAGTATTGCATGTTCCTGATTAAGGCGTTCCTCTTGGCCGTCCGGTCATAAGAATGAAGAAGGGTTTAAAGGCCCTCTCTTCCCATTCGATGGGATGTTCTTATGATGTGTAGGGGTGCTGCGTGTTCGTCCTTAATCAGAAACCCAAAACTTACTTTCTGCAAAACCCTAGATCCTGAAACCCTAGGATTTATTGTGCATATTTTGTTTATGAACCCTACTTAATTAAAAATTAAGATTATGAAATATCAATTAGGTCTAAAATTGAGAATTTTAGATCTAAGACATATTCATAATATTGGGTTCGGGCTTGGGTAGCTCAATTAGGTCTAAGCGGTTGATCAAATCGAATCAAGAGTTGGTTAGATGGGATCAACAATGCTTAAATTGATCGGCCTAATAGGATTAAGTCTGGGTCAAGATTGAGTCACGATCAAGCAAGACCTAATTAGGCTCAGAGGTTAGAGTCTGAATTGTAGGCTAACCCAATTAGTTCTGGCTCAACAATTTGGTGTCTAAGGTAAGTTTGGCACATACGACCGACTGATTTTTAATTGGAAGCTACTCGACCTAAATGCATTCTTGTACGAGTTAATAGCATATTCCTTCCACCGGTCTCACTTACCTGGCCATATCTGTTGACACAGTTCTGATCTGAGGTGGTCAATAATCCGAGCTAACCCATGCCACTAGGTTAGTCATAATTGTTATGACTATGACAAGTCTAGTTTAATGAGACCTGAATCAATTCTCCCTAAGAAAAGATTAAGTCTGAGGTCTTCCACCATTGTAGACGTGCGGCCCTTCCCGGGGTTGATTGTTCTCGATTGGATACAGTGGCTCAATTGCACCGGGAAGATGCAACCATGTCTATTAGGCATCGAATGCTATGGGCTGGAGGATGAGTTGGGCTCAATATTTTGGATACGGTGAGAGACTCAATTAAGAACCCAGTCTGTGCAAATTATGGGTCTGACTTAACTAAGAAGTGGATCAATATTTCGGATACGGTGAGATTCATGAATTAGAGACCAAGTTTGGGTGCACCATGATTAGAGAATCATTGAACAAGAGTTGTTCACTTATTGGCTAACCCATCACCAATAACTGTTAGGTGAGGTGATGAGTCAGTTGATGAGACCGCACCACCCACTAGAAATCATTAATCGTGAAGATTTTCGCATCTATACAGAGGGAGTATAGGAATCCGAGAAAATAGTGGGAGCTAATTTGTTT
>QRFJ01006426.1:0-43628 GCA_006176705.1 Cocos nucifera | reverse complement strand
GGGAGAGAGCTACATCTCCTGAGGTGAGCCAACATTTGGCAGAGCAATCCCTGATATCTTCATGTTGGCCTGAGCTCATCAGACATCGAAGCCCAACATGTAGTATCTGCCTTTTACTGTCTTCGTCATCCATTTTTCAGAGACGCTCTCTGTTCAAGTGGATGGACGAGCTGGTAAGGTGGGAGGGTCCCTGGTCCAATACATGGTTTAACTTCTTGAACCAAAATAATTTTGTAGTTCCTGAGCCAATTCTTTATAATTGGGTTCGTCAGTCTATGTGTGTCTAGGATACGTGCCAGTGGTGTTGGAGCAATATTTTCCTGTAGAGAGATCAAAGATTCTAGTTAGATAGTAATTTTGACTTGACCAATTTTTTAGGATTTTATTTTTAAAAAATTAGCTTTCCACTATTTCTCGGATCCCTACACTCCCTCTGTAGAGATGCGAAAATCTCCGACGATTATGATTTTTAGTGTGGTGCGGTCTCACCAACGACTCATCACCTCACCTAACAGTTATTGGTGATGGGTTAGCCAATTGAGGTGAACAACTCTTGTTCAATGATTCTCTAATCATGGTGCACCCAAACTTGGTCTCTAATTCATGAATCTCACCGTATCGGAATATTGATCCACTCCTTAGTTAAGTCAAGACCCACCATTTGCATAGACTGGTTTCCTAATTGGAGTCTCTCACGTATCCGGAATATTGAGCCCAACTCATCCTCCAGCCATAGCATCAATCCTAATAGACATGGTTGCATCTTCCGGTGCAACTGACCACTGTATCCAGCCGAGAAACAATCAACCCGGGAAGGGCCCGCACTCTACAATGGTGGAAGAACCTCGAACTTAATCTTTTCTTAGGGAGAATTGATTCAGGTCTCATTAAACTAGACTTGGCTTAGTCATAACAATTATGACTAACCTAGTGGCATGGGTCAGCTCGGATTATTGACCACCTCAGATCAGAACTGTGTCAACAGATATGGCCAGGTAAGTGAGATCGGTGGAAGGAATATGCCGTTAACTCGCACAAGAACGCATTCAGGTCGAGTAGTTAAATTAAAAACCAGTCGGTCGGTGAAACTTACCTTAGACAAAATTGTTGAGTCAGAACCAAATTGGGTTAGCCTACAATCCAGACTCTAACCTCTGAGCCTAATTAGGTCTTGCTGATCGTGACTCGATCTGACAAGACTTAATCCTATTAGGCTGGTCAATTTAAGCATTGTTGATCCCATCTAACCAACTCTTGATTCGGTTTGATCAACCGCTTAGACCTAATTGAGCTACCCAAGCCTGAACCCAGTATTATGAATATGTCTTAGATCTGAAATTCTCAATTTTAGACCTAATTAATATTCCATAAACTTAATTCTTAATTAAGTTGGGTTCATAAATAAAATATGCACAATAAATCCTAGGGTTTCAGGATCTAGGGTTTTGCAGAAAGTAAGTTTTGGGTTTCTGATTAAGGACGAACATGCAGCACCCCTACACGTCATAAGAACACCCCATCGAATGGAAAGAGAGGGCCTTTAAACCCTTCTTTGTTCTTACGACCGGACGGCCAAGAGGAACGCCTTAATCAGGAACATTCAATACTACAAAACAATATCAGATCTATATCATATATCTCATATATAAAGTAGATCTAATCATGGCATATTTTGCATACATCTCATGTATCAATTCATGCATGTTTTCAGATCTAAATTATCACATAATAATCTAAAAAATTAGATTTAAATTGATCTAATCAAAATAAATTCTAATCTAGATAATTATGTAGAACTATTCTATAATTAGTCTAGTCATGCATCTATCATATCTCATATGATATTTAAAATTAAATAATTTTTATTTGCTGTTTATCAGATGTTATTATAACACTTATAATATCAAAAATAGTAAATAAGAAGATCTAAAATATGATTTAATCAGATTAAATCAAAGACATGCAAAACTATTCTATAGAACTATTCTATTCTAGAACTAGTCATGCATATCTTCATGTTCTTAGATCCAAATCATTTAATTTTAATTTTTCTGATTTCAGATCTGATCACATCTCATGTGACATCTAAAATCAAAGGTGATTTTCGAATGCAAAGTATGCTAGTTAAAATGGTGTATCTTAAGTTCTATAGAACCATGAGCTATGGTTCCAATGCTATGATTAGGGAAATCTAGATTTCCCGGTCCAGGTTCGTAGGATCTGATTAAACTTATACAATATATACAGCCTACAAGGTTTTTTTGATCATCAAATGCTAGAATGTACTCTACATTACTAATAGAATAGGCTATAGTATTCTGCTAATGAAATTAAATTAAATTAAATTAAATTAAATTTAATTTACCTTGATGTAGGCTAATCCCATTACCCATGTAGATGATCCTGATAAGCAGCGGAAAGGTTCTGGATCTTAGCCACGCAAGTGCCTGGCCTCTACCGGTATCCACTCAGGCTGGATCTAGAGAACCTCTTCTTCTCTATCACATCTCCAAAAATTAGATCTGATCTGATCTTGGAGGATCTTCAAAACTCTTTTGAAGATCAGCAGTCGTCCTTTGCAGCAGTGCAGCCTTCTAGCTTTCTGTCGCCTTTCCTTGATCTGGATTGCACCAACTAAATCCCAAAACACTTTTGGACGTGGAGAGCAAGGGGAAGATGGACTATGGCATGGAGAAGGAGGGGAGAGGCAGCCTTGGGGCATGGGAAATCTTTCAATAGACTTTTTGAGGGTTGGGCGCAGGGTCTTATTTATAGACTCTGTGATCCAACTCCTCTTCCTCTCAACCAATCACAACCCTTTGTGAAATCAGATCTAAATCTGATTGGTTGGAATAGAGACCCCTGGATTCCTCCTTAGAGGGCGCCTAAGACCAGTCAAACTGGATTCTTAGTAGAACTCTGATTGAATCCTAAAGGGAGGTGGAGTCCTTGTCCAACAGGACTCCTAGGCGCCTCCTACTTGGGCTCACGCCACCCTTGGGTGTGCCCATCTCCTTGCCAGGTTCTGGCAGGGGGACAGGCCCCACCAGCTCTCCAATAGGTGCATGACATGTGGTCAAAAGTCAAAGGGTCAATGGTCAACGTTTGACCAGTCAAAGGTAGACTTTTGACCAAAGTCAAAGAACGAGAAATGGCAGGTGACCAAAAATGGCAGGTAATGTCTTACAAATAAGACAACCTATTCTGACTTGGACAACCTCCAGTCAGACCATATGAAGGCCTCTGATTGAGCACAAACTCCTTTGGCTCAGTCAGGACAACTTATTTGTGATAGTAAAAGAAGAACGTTAGGTTCAATCGAGTGCTAGCACGATTTCCTTGAACCTAATTGAATCTCATTCAGATCAATTGAACTAGATCAGTTCAATTGATGATCACCAGATTCAAACCCTTGTTTGTGTGACCCAGTTAGGTTCAGTTCTGTATGGTAATGGGATATGTCATGATCTCTATCATAGACATCATCGAAACTCCTTTCGATGGATCAGAACTCTTCTGATTCGAACAGCTAGAATGATCGATCATCTAAATCATTCTAATTGCTCCCAAAATCCACCAGTGACACCTAGCAGTATATGGTGGCAACCCATCAGAGCTGAATGTGAACCTCTTGGTGCAGCTACCTGTGTGATTCAGTTCTTCTATCTTGAGCCCCGATCAGATTAGGGTTAAGGTGAACTCGTCAAACCCTAGTCTCTGTCATATGATGTAATCATTCGATTCGAGTCCAATGTAAAAATCTAAATAGAAACTCTTTCTATTATTTCACTCTACCATGGCCATGGATTTCTGGACTTGATTCTCATGATCATCATAGGGCTACTCCTCTACCACCGAGGTAGATAGATCCCATCTTGATGCAATCCAGTTCCTACAATGAACATGTCACAGCCAACATACACCTCAGGGTTCCATATGGCTAGGAGACTGAGTAATGGTGTAGTCAAACTATAACACCCTCAAGGTGAACTGCCGATGCATCTCAGGTCAAAGAACCAGACACACTACTGCAGCATCGAGTCAGTCATTGACGAGAAGGTAGACTTCCTAATGACTACTCGAGGTGGTCACGCTCAGTGCCCTCGTTCTCTAACGAGTACCTGTACTCTCGCTCCGGTGTCTCCACACCGTAGACTCAAGACTCATCTACTAAAGAGAAGCGATCGTACACCAACCTTCCGGATCAATCACCATCCTCGTGATGATCCTATGGTCGGGAGCTGTTTATGAGTTAATAATGATTATTCATGTCTTAAATTTTCAACTCTTGAAAATATGAATTATCATTACCATTAACTCAAAGGATGTATCACAGACACTAAATACACATGTGTGATAGAATAATAACCCATTTCATTAATTATAGTCAAAATTACAATTTTGCCCCTAGAAGTGTATTACAAGTGTCAGCCAATTCTGGCTTCTAGGGCACATATATCTAACATAAGTCTGGGTCAAGATCAACTCATATGAGTGATCGATCAAGCTAAGATCTAATTAGGCTCAGTGGTTAGAGTTTGGATTGTACGATAATTCAATTAGTTCTGGCTCATTAATTTGGTGTCTAAGGTAAGTTTGGCAGATATGATTGACTGATTTTTAATTAGGAGCTACTTAACTCAAATGCGTTCTTGTTGAGTTAATGGCAAATCCCTTCCACCGGTCTCACTTACCTGGCCATGTTTGTTGGCTTAGTTCTAATTTGAGGTGGTCAGTAATCTGAGCTAACCCATGCCACTAGGTTAGTCATAATGGTTATGACTATATCAAGTCTAGTTTAATGAGACCTAAATCAAATCTCCCTAAGAAAAGATTAAGTCTAAAGTCTTCCACCATTGTAGATATGTGGGCCCTTCCTAGAGTTAATTATCCTCGACTGGTTACAGTGGTTCAGTTGCACCGGGAAGATGCAACCATGTCTATTAGGCATTTGATAATATGGGCTGGAGGATGGATTGGGCTCAATATTTTGGATATGGTGAGAGACTCAATTAGAAATCCAATCTATGAAAATGGTGGGTCTGACTTAACTAAGGAGTGGATCAATATTTCGGACATGATGAGATTCATGAATTAGAGATCAAGTTTGGGTGCACCATGATTAGAGAATCATTGAACAAGAGTTGTTCACTCATTTGCTAACCCATCACCAATAACTGTTAGGTGAGGTGATGAGTCAGTTGGTAGGATCGCACCACCTACTAGAAATCATTGATCATGGAGATTTTTGTATCTCTGCAGAGAAAGTATAGGGATCCAAAAAAATAGTGGAAGCTAATTTATTTAAAAATAAAATTTTTAAATAAATTAGTTAAGTCTTAATTATAATATCTAACTAAAAATTTTGATTCTCTACAGGAAAATATATGCATCCAACCCACTAGCACGAATCCTAGACACCCATAGACTGACCAAACCCAATTACAAGAATTGGCTTTGAAACTTCAAAATTATTTTGGATTCTAAGAAGTTAACTCATGTATTGGATCAGGATCCTCCCACCTTACCATCTTGTCCATTCGCTGAATAGAGAGCATCTCTTGAAAAGTAGATGAACAAAGATAACAAGGCTAGATACTACATGTTGGGTTCGATGTCTGATGAACCTCAGTGCCAACATGAAGATATCAGGACTGTCTGCCAAATGTTGGCTCACCTACAAGAGATGATTGGTGAACAAAGTCGCACAGCCAAGTATCAAGTCACTAAACGACTATTTAAGGCTAAAATGCATGATGGAAAGTTAGTCCAAGATCATTGTCTAATGATGATCAAGGACTTGGAAGAGCTTGAGAAGCTCGGAGTGAAGTTGGACCTGGATCTGCAGAATGATATAATTCTGTAATCCTTGACTGATGCATATGGACAGATCATCATGAACTACCATATTTATAAACTTCAAAATTTTTTGGTCGAACTTATGAATGTGCTGGTTATTACTGAGCTTTCCATGAAAGATTCTAAAGGCTCAGTGCTTGCTATGGAACAGACTTCTTTCAAGAGAAAGTCTTTTGGAAAGAAAAAGAAGTCTGTGAAAAAGTAGAAGGTGAAAGAAGGAAAGAAGAAAAAGGCAGAGCTGATAAAGAAGACCGCTGACAAAGAAAAGTATTTTTATTACAACAATGACGGTCATTGAAAGCGAAACTATCCTACTTACCTGACCACCCTAAAGAATAAGAAGGAGGTAGGTCCTTCTAGAGGTATGCTCGTTATTGAGTCTAACCTTATGGTTTCTTCTGCATCTAGTTGGGTGCTTGACTCTGGTTCTAGTACTTATTTGTGCACTTCCATGCAGGATCTTAAGGATAGCAGGAGACTGAGGGATGGTGAGATGATCCTATGTGTCGAAAATAGAGCAAGAGTTACTGTCATGGCGGTGGGAACATACCCTTTTCGACTACCATCTGGTTTAGACTTAGTTTTAAAAGATTGTTATTATGTGCCTGCAGCAAGCAGGAATTTGATTTCAATTTCATGCCTAGAACTAGAAGACTATGTAATTAGTTTTATTAAGGATCATTGTAACATTCTTTATGAAAGAAATAAAATTGCAAGTGGTTTTCTTATTAACGATCTTTATCTGTTACATATTGATGCATCTATTTTTAATATCGAGCAAAATATGAATGCTATGAAATGACCTAGGGATAATCCAAATGATAGATATCTATGGCACCTAAGACTCGATCATATAGCAGAAGATAGGATTAACAAATTGAAAAAAATTAGACTATTGAGTCCATTAACTTCTGAGTCATATCCAATTTGTGAATCTTGTCTTCATGGCAAAATGACTAAACTCCCTTTTATAGGACATGGGGAAAGGGCCACGGATCTTCTTGCCCTAGTACATACTAATGTGTGCAGCCCATTTGATGTGCCGGCTAGAGGCAATTTTGTCTACTTCATTATCTTTACAGATGATCTATCTAGGTATGGGTATGTGTATCTTATGAGACACAAGTCTGAATCTTTTGAAAAGCCAAGGAATTCAGACATGAAGTAGAAAAATAAACTAGAAAATCTATTAAGATTCTTCGATCATATCGAGGAGGTGAATACCTTAGTCGAGAATACCTGAACTATCTCAAGAAAAATGGCATAGTCTTTCAATGAACTCCACCTGGAACACCTCAACTCAATGAAGTTTCAAAATGGAGGAATCGAATCCTATTAGATATGGTTCGATCCATGATGAGCTTCACAGACCTCCCTGATTATCTTTGGAGACACTCTTTGTTAACTGCAATATATTTACTGAATAGAATTCTATCTAAAATCGTTCCTACCATACCGTATGAGATATGACATAGTAAGAAACTAAGTCCAAGTCATCTCAAAATTTGGGGTTGTCCAGCTCATGTCAAAAGATAACAAGTGGACAAGTTAGACTTTAGGTTCTTTAAAGCTTGATTTATAGGATATCCGAAAGAATCATTAGGATATTATTTCTATTTTCCAAAAGATCATAACATGATTGTGAGTTGATATGCCATCTTTCTTGAAAAATAGTTTATTCAAGATCACGGCATTGGAAAGTAGATCAAGCTCGATGAGAAAGTCTCATAAGAGCAACGAGCTAAGGACCAAATGAAACCAAATCAGGTAGAGCCAATACAATCACTACCTCCTCCACCTCGTAGATCAAAAAGAGTTTTCTGACCCCTTGAGAGGTACTTAGGTACCATTTCAGAGGAAGTAGAGAAAATATTCCTCATAGGTAATGGGGTTCATGGTGATGATCCCAAAATCTATGACGAGGCGATATCAGATATCGACTTCAAGAAATGGCTAGAGGCAATGAAGTCAGAGATTGACTCGATGCACTCAAACCAAGTTTGGACCTTGGTAGATCCACCAGAAGGTATAGTACCTGTTGGGTGTAAATGGATTTACAAGAGAAAGATTGGTGCAGATGGGAATGTAGAGACATTCAAAGCAAGATTAGTGGCAAAAGGTTACAGTCAGTGCGAAGGCATTGACTATCAGAATCCTTTTTCATCAGTAGCTATGCTAAAATCCATCTGCAAATTGCTTGCTGTTGTAGCCTATTTCGATTATAAAATATGGTAAATGGACATGAAAATGACATTCTTAAATAGATATCTTAAGGAAGATATCTATATGGAACAGTCGCTAGGTTTCACATCCAGTGATGCTGATCATAAGGTATGCAAGCTGCAAAGGTCCATATATGGACTTAAGCAAGCATCTCGGAGATGGAACACTCATTTTAATCATGTGATCAAATTGTTTGGTTTCATCAAAAATTAGGAGGAGCCATGTGTCTTCAAAAAGATTAGTGGGAGCACTATTGTCTTTCTTGTATTGTACGTGGATGATATCCTCCTTATTGAAAATGATATTCCAATGATGACCACAGTTAAAATATGGTTATCCAAAAAATTTTTCATGAAAGACCTAAGTGAAGCATCCTTTATTCTAGGAATTAAGGTCTATAGAGATAGACCGAATAGGATGCTAGAACTTTCACAGAAGATGTATATAAAGGAAGTGCTAAAGAGGTTTAGCATGGAAAACTCTAAGAGGGGTTTGGTACCCTTCAGATATGGCATTCATCTTTCCAAGAAGATGTGCCCTAGCACACCTAAGGAAATAGAACGCATGAGCAAAATTTCTTATGCTTCAGCAATAGGGAGCCTGATGTATGCCATGTTATGTACACGACCTGATATAGCCCATTCTGTGAGTGTCATGAGTAGATATCAGTCGAATCCGGATGAAGAACACTGAACTTCTGTGAAATGTATCCTTAAGTACTTAAGAAGAACTAAGGATATGTTATTGATTTTTGGTAATGGAGAATTCCAAGTCCAAGGATATACAGACTCAGATTTTATATCCGATGTAGATGATCGAAAGTCAACATCTGTAAGTCTGTTTGTGTGTAATGGTGGTGCTGTCAATTGAAAGAGTTCCAAGCAAACTATGATAGCGGATTCCACCATGGAAGTAGAAAATATTGTTGCATCAGAGGTTGCGAAGGAGGCATTATGGTATAAGAAGTTTGCTGCAGAGATCAGAGTGATGCCATCAGATGCCATTTCTCTGTATTGCGATAATAATGACACCATAGCCTTTGCTAAGAAGCCAAGGTCTTACCAAAAATTCAAGCACATCGAGCGGCGATACCACCTCATCCATGATTACCTCGAGAAGGGTTACGTCGAGGTCAAGAGAGTCGACTCCGCAGTTAATGCGCTGGACCTACTTACAAAGTCGTTAGGCCAGCAGAAGATCAAAGCCCATCTTGAGAAAATGGGACTTAGATTTATAGCCAATTGGCTTTAGTTCAAGCGGGAGTTTGTTAGATATGTGTGCCCTAGAAGCCAGAATTGGCTGACACTTGTAATACACTTCTAGGAGCAAAATTATAATTTTGACTATAAATAATAAAATAGATTATTTTCTATCATAAATGTGTATTTAGTGTCTGTGATACATCCTTTGAGTTAATGGTAATGATAATTCATATTTTTAAGAGTTGAAAATTTAAGACATGAATTTTTATTTATTAATTCATAAAATGCTCCCGACCGTAGGATTATTATGAGGATGATGATTGATCTGAAAGGTTAGTGTACAATCGCTTCTTTATAGTAGATGAGTCTTGAGTCTATGGTGTAGAGACACCGGAGCGAGAGTATAGGTACTCGTTAGAGAACAAGGGCATTGAGCGTGACCACCTCGAGCAGTCATAAGGAAGTCTACCTTCTCATCGATGACTGACTCAAAGCTGCAGTGGTGTGTCTGGTTCTTTGATCTGAGGTGCATCAGCAGTTCACCTTGAGGGTGTTATAGTTTGACTAAATATGACTCGGTCTCCTAGCCATTCGAAATCCTGAGGTGTGTGTTGGCTATAGCATGATCATTATAGGAATTGGATTGCACCAAGAAGGAATCTATCTACCATGGCGGATGAAGAGTAGCCCTATGATAATCATGAGAATCAAGTCCATAAGCCCATGGCCATGGCAGAGTCAAATAATAGAAAGAGTTTCTATTAAGGTTTTCACATCGAACTTGAATTGAATGATTAAATCATATCACAAAAATTAGGGTTTGATGAGTTCACCTTAACCCTAATCTGATTGGGGCTCAAGATAGAAGAACTTAATCACATAAGTAGCTGCACCAAGAGGTTCATTTTAAGTTTTGATGGATTACCACCATATACTGCTAGGTGTCACTGATGGATTTTGGGAGCAATTAGAATGATTTAGATGATCGATCATTCTAGTTGACTGAATCAGAAGAGTTCTGATCCATCGAAAAAAGTTTCGATGATGTCGATGATAGAGATCATGACATATTCCATTATAATACAAAACTAAACCTAACTGAATCTCACAAACAAGGGTTTGGATCTAGATATCATCAATTGGACTAACCTAGTTCAATTGATTTGAATTTGATTCAATTAAGTTTAAGAAAATCGTGCTAGCACACGATTGAGCCTAACGTTCTTCTTCTACTATCATTAAAAGTTATCTCGACTGAGCCAAATGTATTTGTGCTCACTTAGGTATCTTTACCTAGTCCGACTGAAGCTTGTCTAGGTTAGAAAAGATTTATCTTAATTTATGAGATAAATTTAAGACAACACCTATCATTTTTCATCACCTGCTAATTCTTGTCTTTTGACTTTAGTCAAATATTGACCTTTAACCCTTGGACATCTACCCATGTGTCATGCATGCATAGGAGAGTAGATAGGGGTTTGTCCCTTTGCTAGAAATTAGAAAGGAGTGGGCACATGCCTAGGGAGGCATGCACCCATGGATAGGGATGATTGGAGTTCCATACGGATGGGACTCCAGGTTGCTTCATTGAATCAACTTAGGAAGGTGCCTAAGACTCAGCTTTGACCAATCTTGGCACCACCTAAGGATGAATTGAAGGGGCTCTCATCTGATTGGATCAGGTGATGTCATCCCACCAATCAGATTTAGATCTGATTGCATGAAGTGACGTGATTGGCCAGGATGATGTGGCACGGCATGGTGCAGCAGGGTCTATATAAACCCTGTCTGTACCCAACTTTTAAAAGAGTTCTCTTCTAGCCCATACCCTAAGGCTGCCCCTCTCCCTCCTCCATGCCATCTTCTAGTTCTCTCTCTCCTCTCCACGCCCAAGGTAAGTTGGGCTCCAGTTTGGTGCGATCCAGGCAAGAGAAAGCTGACGAGAAAGGAAGAAAGCAGCACTGCTGCAGAGATGACTTCTGATCTTCAGAAGGAGTTTTGAAGATCCTCCAAATTAGATCTAGATCTGATATTTGAAAAAGTCAAAAAGAAGAAAAAGATCTTTAGATCCAGTTCGAGTAGATACCGATAGAGGTCAGGTGCTTACGTGGCTAGATCCAGAAGCTCAAGCAATCAATAGAATCATCACAGGATAATCTGATTATCTAACAAAAGATATAAATTAAATTAGATTTAATTTATTTTTATTTTATTATATTAGATCTATAAAATTAGATCTAAAATATCTCAAATCTGATCTGGATATATGAGAGAAATTTTTGAAATATCTCTTTTGATCCGATTAAATCTGAACGAACCTAACATGGAAAATTAGCATTTCTCCTTCAAAAAGTCTTTGAGAGATAGACCACATCTCTGTCTGTACAATCTCTACTCTCTCAAATAGTCACTAAATCTCTCTACTGACTCTAGTAGATATCATGTCTGCTAGTGTCTCCATAGAAGCAGAGTCAGCAGGTGGTGTCTGAGGGAACCTCCCCATGGGTGGAGCTCAAAGTGTCATAGGTATATCGGGGTCAGTGTCAGGTGCATCTCGGGCTGCCACTGGAGTAGAGGGCTCTCTTGCCTCTATAACTCTGGGTGCTATCCTCTCTTGACTAGAAATATTCTTGACCCATCTTTCATCCTTTACATGATACTGCATTCTGGTCAAGGCTCTCATGTCATATACATCATAGTGAGACTACTTCTTACTTCATTTTCTAGTGACACTCTAGCAGTCTCAAATATTCTGGTTAGGGCCATGCCATAGGGTAAACACACTTTATTTCTAGATGCTGCCTCTCTCATTTGATGCATCATAATGCCAGGCAGATTTATCTAAGTTTCCTGAACCATCAAATACATCATGCACAGCTCTCTTTCAAACACAAAGTCATGTCTACCTAATTTTAGGATAAAAATCCCACTGATGATATGATGAAGAACTCTCATTTTCATTGATAGTGCGGGTGCCAGTACATCTCCTATAATATCATCCCTGCCTATAATCAATCTCAAAATCCTCTTTTTGTCAGATAATTTATCGAGCACAAAACCTTCTTTTGTGATACCAAAAATCTGAGCCAAACTCTCCTCAGTCACTTCAATTTGTATACCTTTGACTGTACTTATAATTTTAGGAAATTCCCTTTTAAGATTTTTATAGAACTCCCTAACCAACTTAGGGTACATGGGGATATCCATTGCACAGAAATTTCTCCACCCCATCCTACCAATCCATGTTCCAATAGAAAAATTATAACTTTTAAAGAAATCAAAATCAATTCTCCTCCTCATTGTAATGGCTCTAGTGGCCATCCTACCGATAGGTGAAGGTGGTGGAGGAGGTGAGTTCGGTATACCTTGATCCTATTGAGGTTCATCCTGAATGAATTCTTCCTGAGTGGGTTCATCTTGAAAGGGTTCTTCGGAGGGTTGAGAAACCTCAGATGGTTGGGATGTCGCCCATTCCATTCGAGCTTTCCTTCTCCTCTCCCATTCCTCGGCTCCATGGGTATTACAAACTTTCCACACTCCATGCCTTTCTCCAACCATTTTACCCAAATTCGATTCCTAACTTTATGAATCGAAGGGAAGAGGTGGTAGGGAAGCAAGCAGACATTGTTGATTGAGTTTGGGGGGATGAGAGGCTCTCTGCTTGGCAAGATGAAGAATCTCTAGGGCATCTCGAATTGTCATGGTTCTATTTTAATCGTTTGTGGCCCCGACCCTCGAGTCGACTCGTGGTTTTGAACTAGTTTGCTCGAGTCGACTCAAGCAATAGTTTTGAAACTTCTAAAATTTTAGAGGGGATTTGATATTCAGATAATATTTAGTTATTTTCTAAATATTGATCATTAATTTTGTACATAAGATTTTAATTCTTTTGTGTTTAATTTGATTTACTTGGAGACTTGGAGAATGAAATTTAATCAGGTTGGTAGCATAGTCCTAAGTCTCTTCTAATAATACTAAATTTTTCTTCACTCAGGGATTTTATGAATGTGTTAGCTAATTGTTTATCAGTACTAACAAATTCAAGCACCACATTATTATTTTGTACATGATCTCTTATGAAGTGATATCTCATCTCAATGTGTTTGGATCTTGAGTGTTGAATTGGGTTCTTGGTTAATTTGATTGCACTTGTATTATCACATGTTATGGATATCTTATTAAGTTTGAATTTAAAACCTTATAATTATTATTTAATCTAAAGAATTTGTGCACAACAACTTCCAGCAGCTATATATTTGGCCTCGATCGTTGACAGTGCTATTGGGTTTTGTTTCTTACTAAACCAAAAAATTAAATTTACTCCTATAAATTGACATGTGCCACTAGTGCTTTTTCTATCAAGTTTGCACTCAACAAAATCAGTATCAGAGTCATCAATTAATTCAAATTGAGATGCTCTATCATACCATAGTCCAACATTAAGTGTTCCAGCTAAGTATCTAAAGATTCTTTTGACAGCAAGCAAATGTGATTCTCTAGGGTCTGATTGATACCTAGCGCACATGCAAACACTAAATACTATATCTGGTCTACTTGCAGCAAGATAAAGAAGTGAGCCTATCATACCTCTATATAATTTTAAGTCTACTTTCTTATCTTTCTCATCTTTGTCAAGTTTGCAGGATGTACTCATTCGTGTGCCAATTGGTCTTGAACTCTCCATCCTAAACTTCTTAAGTATTTTCTTTATATATTTTGTTTGGTTGGTGGAGATTCCTTCTTCTTTTTGCTTGATTTGAAGTTCAAGGAAGAAGTTTAACTCTCCCATCATGCTCATCTCGAACTCATCCTGGATTAGCTTAGCAAATTCTTGACAAAGGATTTCATTAGTGGCCCCAAAAATAATATCATCCACATAGATTTATACAACTAATAGATTCTCATCTTTTCTTTTTAAGAACAAGATTTCATCAACATTTTCTTTAGTAAATTTATTATCTTATAAGAATTTACTTAATCATTCATACCAAGCACATGGGGCTTGTTTTAGACCATACAGGACTTTATGTAATTTGAATACATGATTTAGAAGTGCATGATTTTTAAATCTAGGTGGTTGTTCAACATACACTTCTTCTGCTATATAACATTAAGAAATATACTTTTTACATCCATTTGGTATAATTTGAAGTTCATGAAACATGCAAAAGCAAATAATGGTCTAATGGCCTCTAATCTAGCTATAGGGGCAAAGGTTTCATTAAAATTAATGCCTTCTTCCTGATTATATCCTTTTGCTACTAATCTAGCCTTATTTCTTATAATGGTTCCATGTTCATCTAATTTATTTCTATATACCCATTTAGTTTCAATTATTGGATGGTCATTTGGTCTATTGACTAGGGTCCACACTTTATTTTTTTCAAATTGATTTAATTATTCTTACATGGCATCTATTCAATATGGATCATTTTCAGCTTCTTCTATTAATTTAGGTTCAATTTATGAAACAAAAGCTATGTAATTGTTGACATTTCTAAGATAAGATCATGTTCTTACCCCTTGTGATGGATTACTGATTATAAGATCTTTAGGATGTCCATGTGCGTACCTCCATTCTTTTGGCAGCTCCTCTCTTGGACTGTGAGATGACTCTTCATTCTTCTCTTCTTCATTATTTTGAGGTGGAGCATCCTTGAGTGTTAGATTATCTATCTTGTCATGAAGATTTTCTACATCCTCATGTAAAGCATCTTCTTTTCTAACAGATTTGTCATTACATTCATCAATGATAATATGAATTGATTCTTCAACAATGAGAGTTCTCTTGTTGAAGACTCTATATATCTTGCTTGATGAGGAGTATCCTAAGAAGATACTCTCATCGGATTTGGCATCAAATTTTCCCAAGTTATCTTTTTCATTGTTAATTATGAAGCATTTGCAACCAAACACATGAAAATAGTTGATATTTGATTTTCTATCTTTCTAAAGTTCATATGAGATTTTTTTTTTAAGTAGGTCTTACTAGAACACAATTTAATATGTAACATGCAATATTTATTGCTTCAGCCCAAAAATATCTAGGTAAATTACTTTCACACAACATAGTTCGTGCCATTTCTTTTAGTATTTGATTTTTTCTTTCTACTACTCCATTTTGTTATAGGATTCTAGGTGCTAAAAAATTATGATTAATTCTCTTTTCATTACAAAAGTTCTCAAAGTGCTGATTTTCAAATTCTGTACCATGATCACTACGTATGCAAACTATTGATGTGTTCTTTTCATTAAAAAACTTTCGATAAAATTTAGAAAATGCATTGAAGGCTTCATCTTTTTGTGCTAAAAATATTATCCAAGTGAATCTTGAAAAATTAATTATAATTACACGACCATACTTTTTATGTCCTAGATTATGGTCCTTATGGGTTCAAACAAATCCATGTGTAGCAATTCTAAAGGTATAGAGGTTGAAATTATTCCTTTTGGTTTGAAGGAATTTCTAATTTGCTTTCCAAATTGACATGCATCATAAATTTGATTCTTTTCAAAACATAGTTTTGGTAATCCTCTTACAAGATCTTTCTTAATTAATTTTGAGAGTAAGTCCATACTAGCATGACCTAATCTACGATGCCACAACCAACTAGCTTGATTGACCTTGGCATCCATTGCTACTAGACATTGACCATTCTTCATGTGTAGATCATCAAGATCTACCATGTAGACATTATTATGTCTATGTCCTATAAACATGATACCATTATCATTTGGATTAGAAATAATACATAATAGAGATTCAAAAGTTACTTTGAATCTCTTATCACAAAATTGACTAATGCTAAGCAAAATATGTTTCAACTCATCAATTAGCAATACATTTTTAATATTAGTAGGAGTGATATGAATGTTACCGATATCAATGATACATCTCTTTCCATTATCACCAAATGTAACAACTTCTTCTTTAGGCTCAAAAGTGATAAATTGAGATTTATCACCCATCATGTGCCTTGAACAGCCACTATCAAGATACCAAAGTCTTTTCTTGTCTCGAGTTGCAAGACACTCCTACACAAGAAAATCAAGTTGAGTTTTTAGGTACCCAAGTCATCTTAGGTCCTTTGGAGTTAGTGCTTATGGTTTCATTTGGAATCTAAATTATTTTAATTATTTTATCATTTAATTTTTTGAAATCACATGCATAAGACTTATGACTAATTTTTCCATAATAAAAATATGAGATATCTGAGGTAGAGTTTGATAAGGCTTTAACAAATAGATTTTTGAATAATTTTTGTTTTTTATGAGGTTTAAATCTTAATCCTGCCTTATTAAAAATTGCTCTTTGAGCATTTAGTAACATATTTAATTTTTTAAAACTATAGATAAATCTTTCTACAAATGGTTTGATTTTTGCTAGTTCATCATTCAATTTTTGATTTTCATTAGTAAGCAAATTTAGTTTTCTAGAAAATATTTTTTTTCATGAGTAAGTTCTGAATTTAATTTTCTCAAGTCTTTATTTTTCATAGTTACTTTCCTATATTCAGCCATAAGTTCAGAAAAAGCCTCTTGTAACTCATCAAAAGTGAAATCTAAGGAGTTTTCAGCATTTACCTTCTCATATTGTGCCATCAGGCAAAGGTTGGCTCCTTCTTGTAATTCTTCCTCGGAGCTAGAATCTTCACTATTACTCCAAGTGACCATCATCGCCTTCTTCTTGAGCTTTTTGAATAATTTCTTGAGAAGGAGGCAGTCCATCCTAAAGTGGTCGATTTTTTTGTACTCCAAGCAAATTGATAGCTCCTTCTCTTTCTCCTTACTTGGTTCACCTTTGAAGGTCTTGTTCTTGAATTCTTGCTTCTTCTTTCTCCTAAATCTCTTAAGCTTTCTTGCAATGATGGCTAAGTCTTCTTCTTCCTTCTCTTCATCGAATTCCTCACTCTCATTATTCTTGGGAGTGGTTGTCTTGAGAGCTATGATCTTTTTCTTCTTAGTTTCCTCCTCCATGTTTTGCCTCATATTCAATTCATGAGTCATTAAGGACCCAAGAAGCTCTTCCAATGGTAGCTTGTTGAGATCTTTAGCTTCTTAAATGGTGGTGACCTTTGCTTTCCAAGCTTTCAGAAGTGATCTAAGAATTTTATGAACAAGCTCACTATTAGTGTAAGATTTACCCAAGCTTTTCAAACCATTGATAATATCGATAAATCTAGTAAATATTTTAAAAATAGACTCATTTGACTCCATTTTAAATAATTCATATCGATGGATAAGTATATTTATTTTAGACTTCTTTACTTGATTGGTATCCTTATGGGTAACCTGTAGCCTATCCCAAATCTCTTTGGCCAAAGCACAAGTAGAAATTCTATTGAATTCATTGGGATTTAATGCATAATATAGGATATTCATGGCCTTAGCATTTAATTCTACTTCCGATTTGGGAACATCATTATCCTCTATTTTGATTGTGGAAGTGTGTGGACCTTCGATTATCACTCTCCAAAGTTGATAATCAAGTGCTTGAATATAAATGTGCATGCATGCTTTCCAATAAGTGTAATTTATTCCATTGAATAAGGATGGGTGGTTGGTCGATTGTCCTTCGGCAAGAGAAGCACTTATATGGATTGTCATTTGATCATAACTCTTAATTGTTAAATAAAATGAAGTGAGTACCAAGCTCTGATACCACTTGTTGCCCAGCAAGACAACCCAAGAGGGGGGGGGGTGAATTGAGTTTTTCAAAACTTAAAGCTAGTAGGGTGTTGCTTTTAAAAATAAGTGATGTGATGGTGTATGCTTTAGTTCTAAATATGCATAAATATAAATGGAATCAAGTAAACAAGCCAATCACAAACACTAGAAAATTTATAGTGGTTCGGTGCCTCTTGCACCTACGTCCACTTCCTAAGGACCACTTGAAAATTTCACTATAATCTCTTCATGATTATAGTCGGATAATTTTTCAAAGCTCACTATCCAAAATTTAGTTGATTTTTATACCGACTCACCAACCACAACCAAATTCTGAGCTAATCCTTGGCTTATAATCCAATTTTCTGGCTTGGATAAGCCTTCTCCTTAGCTTCAAAACCTTATTGAAGCTAAGTTACAAGAAAGAAAAAAGTTGAACAACAAAAATGAACAAAAAGCTCCTTTGATGAGCAAATAAGTCGATGAAGCTTTTTGGAATCTTCTTTGCTGAAGGCTTTTGAGCTTTTAAGCTTGTCTTCTTGCTGAATGGAATCTCTTGATTTGATTTTTCTTGAAGATGGAAGTTGAATGCTCTCTATTCAATGCTTTTTTGACTCTTTTTTTTAACTTTTTATTTCTCTCAATGAATGAATATGCATGTCTCTTCCTCCAAGTGTTTTTTAGATGATTTTCCATGTTTGGTAGGTTGGAGAACCTTATTTGACTGTTGGAGAAACAAAAATGATCATTTGAATCCAATTTGCATAGTTCTGGATAGTCTGCAGAAACTAGCCGTTGGAGCTTGAGTCGAACCTCGAGTCGACTCGAGCCTCAGCTTGAGACTTTTTACTCTGCTCGTTCCTTTGCTCGAGACTTTTTACTCTGCTTGATCCTTAGCTCGTGGAGCTCGAGTCGACTCGAGCCTCCGCTCGAGATTGTGCCAAACTTTGCTTCAAATTTATCATCTTCTGTATTTCTCTCGAGACTTCGACTCGAGAACCTCGAGTCGACTCAAGCCTCTACTCGGGATCTTTCCTCGAAATCATCATTCTTTGAATTTTCACTGAGACTTTGACTCGAGAACCTAGAGTCGACTCGAGCCTCTGCTCGAGTCTGTTCCTTCTGAAACTTGTGCATGCCAGTTTACGTATCAGCTTGAGCTAAACAACGAGTCGAACGTTGAGTCGACTTGTGGGCTTCTTAAGCTGAAAAATTTTAGTTCCCCCAAAGATTTTCCTCTTCAATTTTGGTTTGGGGATGTCCTTTGCAAACCTTGTTTCAAGTATGATTTATGCTTCAAAAGCCTCAAAATCTTCTCTATCAATTTTTAATTGCATTTATATGGAAGTTTTATTTGGTACTTTAAAATGCATCTTGAAAAATGATCTCAACAACTTCATTAGTTCAAATATATACTCAAATATTTTGTTACTCATCAAATCAATTCTTGGAGTCAACAACAACTAATGCATATGACATACAGTGACCTACTCTCGATAAATTATCATTCTTATTAATAACTTATCATTTGATCGTGAACAATTTAAGAACTATCTGATAAATCCTTCTTTATCGATTAGGTATGATTCTAAGACTCCATCATAATTTAAAAGTTTATTTTAGGAAGATAGAACTTTTATGATGAATTAATCAAATAACCATTATTATTTAATAATTCACATACTAATTTTAATCATCTACAACTAAATGATTGGCTTTAGAACACATTTTCGAATAACTCCCACTTGAACTAAAACTAATTAGAATGATATCAAATATCCTATCTTCCACATGAGCTCACAGAACTCCATAGTTTTAAGGCTTTAGCAAATGAATCAATCAAATTCTCTTTTTTAGTCGATCTTCCAAAGGTCGGCTTCATCCTAATCTAAAATCAAAGGTGATAGTGATGCAGAGTATGCTAGTTTTGTGGTGTATCTTAAGTTCTGTAGCCTGAGTTATGGTTTCAGTGCTACATTAGGACTGGACCATCGATGGAGGGTGCCTCTCCCGGCTTGCTGATGAACTTATGCAACCATATAGCCTACAAGATAGCATTAAATGCCATAATGTACTCTACATTACTAATAGAATAGGCTATAATATTTTGCTTAGAATTTTTTCAGTAGATTGCTCCTCACTCTAGGATAAATTCATAACTCAACACTCACCTGCTATCATCTTTATCTAAATAAAAATTAGAATCAAAACATCCACAAGTTTTAAGTCAGTATCTCCATATATAAATCACCGAATCTTAGTATTTCTTAAATACTTAAGGATTGTCCCTACAATCTTCCAGTGGTTCTCATCCAGATCAGACTGATATCTGCTCACTACCTCTAGTGAGTATACCATGTCTGATCTCGTACATGGTGAAATAAGATGATAGCTACATCTTTATTTTCTATAATGCTGGAATGTTAATCCTGATTAAGAGAATGATATCCATATACAGTATAAGAAATAACACTACAAAACTATTTGCCCACTTATAAATGCAGGATTCCTCTTTGTTCATAACAAAGATATACGTTCAAAATGTATGTTCCAACTTTGAGATAATAGCCAAATGGGCTTTATAGGTCTCTACCTTCACATCTGTGCTACTTTGTGTTAGATATGTGTGTCCTAGAAGTCAGAATTGGCTGACACTTGTAATACACTTCTAGGGGCAAAATTATAATTTTGACTATAAATAATAAAATAGATTATTTTCTATCATATATGTGTATTTAGTGTCTGTGATACATCGCTTGAGTTAATGGTAATGATAATTCTTATTTTTAAGAGTTGAAAATTTAAGACATGAATTTTCATTTATTAACTCATAAAAGGCTCCTGACCATAGGATCATCATGCGGATGGTGATTGATCCGAAAGATTAGTATACAATCGCTTCTTCATAGTAGATGAGTCTTGAGTCTATGATGTAGAGACACCAAAGTGAGAGTATAAGTATTCATTAAAGAACGAGGACACTGAGAGTGACCACCTCGAGTAGTCATAAGGAAGTCTACCTTTTCATCGATGACTGACTTGAAGCTGCAGTGGTGTGTCTGGTTCTTTAACCTGAGGTGCATCGATAGTTTATCTTGAGGGTGTTATAGTTTGACTACACCATGACTCGGTTTCCTAGCCATTCAAAATCCTGAGGTGTATGTTGGTTATAGCATGTTCATTGTAGGAATTGGATTGCACCAAGATGGAATCTATCTACCTTGGTAGATGAGGAGCAGTCCTATGATGATCATGAGAATCAAGTCCATAAGCCTATGGCCATGGCAAAGAGTGAAATAATAGAAGGAGTTTCTATTAAGGTTTTCACATCAAACTTGAATCGAATGATTAAATCATATGATAAGAATTAGGGTTTGATGAGTTTACGTTAACCCTAATCTGATGAGGGCTCAAGATAGAAGAACTTAATCACACAGGTAGCTGCAGCAAGAGGTTCATTTTAAGTTTTAATGGGTTGCCACCATATACTGCTAGGTGTCATTGGTGGATTTTGGGAGCAATTAGAATGATTTAGATGATCGATCATTCTAGTTGTCTAAATCAGAAGAGTTCTGATACAACGAAAGAAATTTGGATGATATTGATGATGGAGATCATGACATATCCCATTATCATACAGAACTAAATCTAACTGGATCACACAAACAAGGGTTTAGATCTGGATATCATCAATTAGACTAACCCACTTTAATTAATTTGAATTAGATTCAATTAGGTTCAAGGAAATCGTGCTAGCACATGATTGAGCCTAACATTCTCCTTTTTCTATTATTAAAAGTTGTCTCGACTGAGCCAAATATGTTTGTGCTCACTCAAGTACCTTTACCTGATCTGACTGGAGCTTGTCCAGATCAAAAAAGGGTTGTCTTAATTTATGAGATAAATTTGAGACAACACCTACCATTTTCCATCACCTGTTAATTCTTGTCCTTTAACTTTGATCAAATGTTGACCTTTGACCCTTGGACATCTGCCCATGTGTCATGCACCCATAGGAGAGACTTATTGACCAAGTCCACTTGCCATTTGGTGGGTAGATTGATGGTGCATGCCTAGGATGGCGTGTGCCCCATGTGGATAAACACTGGAGTCCCATACGGATGGGACTCTAGGTTGCTTCTTGGATTCAAACTAGGTGACCCTTACCTATAGACTTTGACTAGTCTAAGGTGCCATCTAAGGATGAATCTATAGGGCTCTTATCTGATTGGATTAGGTGATGTCATCCTATTAATCAGATTTAGATTTGATTGCATGAAGGAACACGATTGGCTAGGATAATGCAGCACTGTATGGCGCAGTAGGGTCTATAAATAAGCCCTGTCTGCGCCCAATCCAAAAGAGAGCTTTTTTCTAGCCATGCCCCAAGGCTGCCCCTCTCCCTCCTCCATGCCATCTTCTGATCCTTTGTCTCCTATCCATGCCCAAGGGAAGTTGGGCACGAGTTTGGTGTGATTTAGGCAATCAAAAGGCGATGAGAAAGTAAGAAGGCAGCCCTACTATAAGAGACAGTAGCACATCTTCAAAATGAGTTTTGAAGATCCTCCAAATCAGATCTAGATCTGATTTTTAGAGAAAAAAAAAAGGAGAAGATCTCTAGATCCAGCTTGAGTGAATACTGATAGAGGTCAGGCACTTGTGTGGCTAGATCCAGAACCTCAGAAGATCAGTAGGATAATCAACGGATAATCAGATTACCCAATATCAAGGTGACATTAATTTAGATTTAATTTAATTTAATTTTCTTATTTATTAGATCATAAAAGCAGATCTGAAAAATGTCAGATCTGATTTGGATCTAAGAGAAAAATTTTAAAATATGCCTCTTGATCCAATCAGATTTGAACGAACCCGACCCGAGAAAATCTGATTTTCCCCTTCACTCTGATCCTTATGAAAATCCATTCACACCCAATGGATTTTTTTCCTTCAAGTGAATCAACTAGTGTCCACACACTATTGATTTTCATGGACTCCAATTTAGATTTTATGGCTCCAAGCCACTTCTCAGAGTCAGACATCTGCATTATTTTCATATAGGTGATCGGATCCTCGTTGTTCTCATCGAGTTTAATAGGATCATCTTTCTAGACCTAGATACAAAGTATCTATCCTACTAACATGGTACACTACTGGATCTTCTTAATGGTGCCTTTTTAATGGGCTCTGGGTTTGATTTAATCAAATCTAATTTTGTAAGTTTACTAGATTGTGTTAGTTCATTTTTCTGATCGAACTTTTTCAAGTTCTACTTTTAGGCATCAATTCCTTCTCTAAGAAACTCCTTTCCAAAAGAAATGCCCTACAGCTGAGAATAACTTTTGTTCTTAAGCATGATAGAATTAACAATCCTTAAATACTTATTGGATCAAGATCTAAGTTTATCTGTATGCAAAATTTTGATGTAGGCCTAATAATCCTATGCCCAAAAGTGAGAGAGTCTAGGTCTACACCTGATCCATATCTCACATATAGTCTTTACAACAGATTTACTCAGAATAGTTTTCAGAGTAAAATAAGTAGTCTCAAGAGCTTAACCCTGAAATAGGCAGACTAGTAAATCCCATCATGGATCGAACCATATCTAACAAAGTTTGATTTCTCCTTTTTGATACACCATATTCTGGAAAGAGTCCACTGAGAGAGAATCTCATTCTCTCTTAGATATGTCAATAATTCACTAGATAAGTATTCACCTCCTCGATCTAATCGAATAGTTCTAATATCTTTTTCAGTTGATTTTTCTATTTTATTATTGAATCATTTGAACATTTCAAATGATTCAAACTAAACGCACCCATACCTAGATAGATCATCATAAATGTAATAAAATATAGATATCCTTCTTTGACACTTGAGTTCATAGGTCTACATACATCATTATTTATAAGACTTAGAACCTCACTGGATCTTTCATCTTTTCTAGTAAAAGGTGACTTTGTCATCTTCATAAGAAAATAAGACTCACAAATTATCTATGATTCATAATCACTGACCTGTTTATCCTATTCTTGTTAACATGATTGAGGCCAAATACCAAAGGCAGATATGTGTGACATTATCTAACTTGGGTGTTTATTAGATGTGTACATTACACTAATAGGATGTGATTAAAGTGTATGCCATTTCAATGTTATCAACGCATTATTGTAACATCACTCATAATGATGTCATAATAATCTTGCTTCATAAATAAATGATGACCATTTTTGGCCAAAAGGCCAATAAAGATCATATTCATCATAAACAATGAACAATAATGATAGTCACTCTAAATGATAATATTTGAAAATAAGCTCAACAATTCCTAAAGTTAGGATTGAAACAAAACTTCCATCCCCAATGTTCAGGTATTTCTCACCATTTTCAAATATTCTACTTACCTCTAATCCTTGCAACAATTTGCATAGGACTACCTATATCTAATATCTAGGTAGTAGAATCTAAAATAGAGAAATTTTAAGGTATTATCATATAACATCCTTAATGAGCAATTCTTTGCTCCTTTCTCTTATTCAGCCTATTGGGGTCGAGAAAAGTGAGACAATTCTTCTTTCTATGACACTGCTTCTTACAGTAGAAGCACTCTACCTAAATCTGGTTAGTCTTAGACTTTTTATTTTGATGGACTTAGAAGTTCCAGCATGAACCCTTTCATACTACTAAACCAAATTCAACTTCTAATACTGATTATCAAAGTTGGGTCCATAAGTCTTCACTATTTGACAGTGATTAGAGCAATTAGGGTTTAGCCTTATTCTATGAAAAAAAAGAACATAGACCAAATGAATATGAATTATTTTAAGCATAAAGACTTAGACTTTAGTTTAAAGGTTCTTCCATTATTTTATTCAAATTGGTAGACTCTACCTCTAATTCAAAAAATTACTTTAATTTCTTAGCAGATACTAGAATCCACATAGACTGTACACAAGTCCAACTATGGTTGGTCAATTCATGTATATCTAAGGATAGGTTTGTTGAAAAATGTGTCCTAAAGCCAATCATCTAAGTAGTAGATGATTGGAATTAATATATAAATTATCTAATAATAATAGTAATTTGGCTATTTCATCATAAAAGTTTTATCTTCCTTAAATGAACTCCTAAATTATGATGAAGTCCTTAGAACCACAATCAATGGATAAAAAAAATTTATCGAATGGTTCTTAAATTATTCACAACCAAATAATAAGTTATTAACAAGGATGATAACTTATCGAGTGTAGATCGCTGTATGCCATATACGTTGGTTGTCCTCATAACTAAGTGGTGTAGAGACATTGGTATGGCATTCAGATGAGCTGTAAGAGTACATCTACACTAAACGTGATCAATGTAGCACTCTACCATCAAGAATAGCTAGTTAAAGCCAATGGGTATAAGTATCCCTCCGACCTAAGATCGTTAGGGTGACTTGAGAGCAACTCACTATACTTTGGTGCTAGACTGTCTGTATTTCTAATATAGGTGATGAAAAATTTTTGAATATAGTCAAGTACTTGTAGAGTCATTGTGTGAGTCAAGATGAGATTGATCACTCCTGATTAACTTCAGAAAGAAAATTTCTCACTGTATTTCAATTTAGCAAAACCTAGGCCTGAGTAATCCTCGTGAGGTGTCACGAAATTTGCAAAATTTTGAAACACAATAGAGATGACTTGTATGAGTGTGTGACAGCATACTTAAAGTCATCTTGAGCATTATTAATCATAAGGATGAATTATATAGAAACCATGGGTCGGGATTCTAAGAATATTGTTTGCATACATTTGACCTATCCGAACATCAAAAACCATTGCTAGATGGTAACTTCGATTGGTACAGAAATTAATTTCTGTACTACCGTCTTAGGTTCAAACCTATGGGATCATATATATTATAGCTTGTAACCTGATCAGATGGTTAATCGATGATTGAGAATTATTTCAAGGTCAAACATTCAATGCGATTGATGTTTGACCTAATGCAAGTGTTGCAGGAGGATCGATTAGCAATTGGATTGCTAATTGGCTCAATTTGATTAAACAATTAGGCTGAGATCAAGTCTAATTGAATTAGATTTAATTAAAATTAATTTAGATTTAATTAGATTAAGTCTATTTGATTTATTGGATAAGCCAATTGTAAGGGAAGAATAATTTCTTGTTTGACTAGGACTTGGGTGCACCTGATTGACTAGGGATTTAAATCAGATTTAAATCTTGATTTAATCTAACTTAATTAGGCTCCAAGTTGGGCTAGGATCATCCTTAATTATGTTATATTTAATCTAATTTAAATAATATTTAAATTAGATTTAAAATAATTTTGACCTAGTCAAACAAGAGGAGTCCCAGTTGGACTGGGACTCTCTTTCTTTCACTTATGCCTAAGAAAGTCCACACCATATTTTAATTCTAGATTTCTTTTAATGATTTTTGTGCCTAAGAAATGATTTTTCATACCCTATTATCTTAGGAATTGGATTTAAATTTGATTTGGTCAAAATTAGAAGGAAGTTGGAAATTGTTTTGTACTTGGAAGAGTCTTCTTTGACCCAAACTCCTCCCTCCCATGTGCGCCAACTCTACCCATGCCCCTCTATCTTATTCAGCCCTTTTTCCTTTGGTTTTGCACATGAGAATCAGTGGTTACATGAAAAAATAAGTGGGAGAGGCATCCAAGAGTTGGACGCCCCATAGAAGTCCTCCTTTGACTGGGTTTTGACCTAGTGTTACAATAAAAGGTGGATGCCTCTTATGAGATGGTTTTAGGATGTAAAAAATCCTAGAGAAATCATGAAAAATTAGAGAAGAAGGAGGAGAAGGCATGAAGGATTTGTGGTACTAGGATTCTTGGAGAAGAGCCCTCAATTAAGATATTAAAAGTTGATATCTTGAAGAGACAAAGTAAGAGAAGATTGTCTTCTCTTATATTTTTCTTTTATGTTTCTATCTTTCTATTTTATTTACGATTTCTATATGATAAAAATTTAAGAGAGAGAAAAAGAGGAAGGGATTGAGGAAAGATGGTGCTAAGATCCTTAGAGAAAAGGTCTTCATTTGGACATCAATCGTTGATATCATGAAGGCACAAAGATAAGAGAAGATTATCATCACTTTGTTTTCTTTTGAGTATATTCTTTTTTATTATTTTATATAATTTTTATATGATAACAATCTGAGAGAGAGAGTGGAAGAGGGCATGGGATCTATGCTCTAAGATGTTGGGGCATGGTGATAATTTTTGGACATGATCTAATCATGTCCTAATGCAAGAAGAAGAAGAAGAGAAGGTCTTCTCTTAGGGTTTCCTTGAGAGCCCATCTTCTCAATTTTATTTATAAGATTTTTATGAGAAAAATCTAAGGGTGTGATATCTAGAAAATTTTAAAAAAATTTAGGGAAGAAGGTCTCCTCTGAACCTAGCATAATAGATATTTTCAGGACATCAACCATTAATGTCCTGAAGGAGAAGATTTGTGTTCTCCTAGGGTTTTTTCATATATCTTTTTATTTGTATTTTATGGAAGATCCAAGGGTTGGATTTCTCCCTTATTCCTCCTCATGTTCTTCATCTCTTGGATTATCTAAGAGATCTGAAGAACATGTATTTGATTAACCATCAGGAGGAATCCATGAGAAGCTAGCACTTCGAGCGGATCTTCGTTCGACAAACCTTCGATCTATGTTACAGGTTCATGTGGATCACCTATAAAGATCGGATGCTTGTGCAGCTCTAAAGACACCAATAGATTCAACCATAAAGTTCTCAACCTGTACAAAGGTAAGAGATCTGATCTCTTGGTGACCTAGATGTGATCTAGGGTCAGATCTAAAATTATTCTAGATCTTGGTATTGATATGATCAATACCACTTATGATTAATTTAATTTTAGATTTATATTTATATCATAACATGTTATAAATCCTTGATGAAGAATTTTGTAATTTGATTACATGCATGTTGTAGATTAAATAGTTTAATCTATGTCTTGCACTGCTTTATATTTTGAAAAAATTTTGAAATCTATATATAAAATCCTGCATGTTTTCTATTAGTGGGATCGGAGCATCTAGGTTCTATTATAATATGTTTATATATTCTTTAGATTAAATCTAAAAATTAAAGTTAATTAAAGATCGCACATACTGCCATAAAGTTATCTTGTTGTAAGGTTAACCCCTTATAATGAAAAGGTTGATCAAAGTCCATACATCTAACAAATAGATGCTGATCATGGCTCAGTGGTCGAGCCCAAGTCTTTAGATAGACCAAATTAAAACTGACAAACCAATTGGTGTCTAAGGTAAGTTTGGCATCCCAGATCAATGGTTTTTAATTGGCAGCCTACTTACCTGACCAATTCTGATGGTGTCTAAGGTAAGCCTTGGCAAACTCTTCCACTGATCTCACTTACCTGGCCAATGTGGTTAATCAAGTTTTTGATTAGGTTGCTCACTGATTCGAGCTAACCCATGTCACATAGAAAATTAGTGAGATTGATTTAGATGCCCATGGACCGTAATTGATCCTAGTCCTCATCAGTGACTTACGAAGTCAGTGGGAGGACTTGACTTGGTGAAGTCAGTGGGAGCAAATTGGTCTATGTCCTTTCTATTCTTAAATGACTAATAATTTAAATTCTCTAAAATTATTAGGTTCTTAAAATGATAAAGTTATGGGGATAATGGAGTCATAGCCTTCCATTAAGGTATTTGATAATGGATCCATTAACTCAATAATCATTGGAAGCCTAAAGGCCTGATGCTTGTTGACTAATGGAATTTATTAGGAAATGTGTCCTAAAGCCAATTGATAAGTATCATAAATTCACCAATAAAAGTATTAATTTATTAATTAATTTATATTAATTTTTAAGAATTATTAATTAATTTATATATAATTTTTGAGAAATTCATATTTTTATTAATTAAAAAATTAATTAAAAAATAATAAAAATTAAAAAAATAAAATTTTATTATCAATGAAAAGAGCTCATTTTTTAATCATAACAAAATAAATTTTGAGTAAAACAGAGCTAAAATGGAAAAGATATAAATTTTTAAAGAAATAAAATAAATAAAATTTAAATAAAAAAGAAAACGGCTCAGCCGGCTTCGCAAGCCAAGCCATCAAAGTCGACTTAGCCATTGAAGCCATCAGCCAGTCTATGATCCAGGTGTGGACCGCCAGCTTAGCAGAAATCGACGAATCAAGGCGCGACACGTGGCGAACCTAGATCCTTAAAGGGTCCACAGAAATTTATCGCAACTTATAGGGCAATTTGGTCTTTTCACTTGGCAACAGAGGCGCTGATTGGCTACGATGTGTAGTGCGGCCGATCCACGCGGTCCATGGGAACAGTAATTGCACGATCGGATGGCTGCAATTGATTGCGATCAAGATCGGATGGTGGTGGTTATTTTCGGATTTGATTCAAATTCTATCAGCGATCTGACGCGATCCGATGGCCAAAAAACCAAGTGATGAAGATCCAATAGTCTAGAATGCTCCCAACGGTGATCAGGACTCCCGATGCATGATTTCCAGCCAGATTTTCTCCATCAACGTGCGATCGGACGGCCAGAATTTAATCCGACTTGATCTGGGCCGATACTCATCTGATTTTGATGATTTTTGGACCGTTGAATTCCTATTTATGGTCAGATTTCATCCAGAGTAGTAGAATTCATCTAGAACTTCTTTTAATCCAATTTTTATTTGGATTTTTTTATATTTTGATGATCAAAGAGTTTCTTAGTCCCACATTGCCCAGAAGCAAACTCTCCAGCCCTCCAAGCTCTATAAAAGGACCTCAGGCCTCTAGAATTCAACATCTCTGATCAAGGTGAAGCTTTGGTATAGGGCGAAGCCAGGCTATGGGTTAAAGGCTGCTTTGAAGCAATGGGTGCCGAGAAGAAGAGCCAAGCTTCTACACCATCTTTCTGCCAATGCCGATCCAAGATCAGAGATCAGGCTATTTTATTCTTTTTAAATTCCATGTATTTAAATTCTAAAATTTTAATTAATAAAAATTTTATTTTTGCATTTTAATTTCTTACTTTTTATTATAATTTAATTTTTATACTTTAATTATTACTTTTTATTTTATTGCAAGTAGATGCTAAGATCTAATTAGTAGATCTTAGTACCAAGTTTAAATTTCTGCATCTTTTAATTTTTATTTTTAATCTTCTGACTTCACTTTTGAATCCAAAACTCAAATCATTTTCTTTTTCTTTTCAAAAATCAAAGATTTCAAATCTAAAATACAACCTTCCCTATGGATTTGACCCGACTCACTGCTATCTACGCATTTTCAATTATTTTAAGAAGTTGGATTAAACTGATAAACATGGTGTCTTAACGACAACATCGTGATTCTATCAAGTTTTTGACGCCATTTCCGGAGAAGGCACGGACATTAAATTTTTGATCTCTTTGATTTTTCTATAAATAAATTATAAATAAAATTTTTATTTTCTTATAAATATTGCTTGCTATTTTTTTATTATTATTTTGTAGAAAAAGAGATTAAAGAACAAAAAGAACTAAGAGTTTTGCTTGGTGAGATCAATCCTAACCCTAATTCTCTTTTTTTTTTATTTATTTATTTACTTATTTTATTTTTAAATTAATTTTAAAAAATATCCATTTAAACCTAATTAAAAGTCTCATGATAAGATTAGAAATCCTAACTGCTTAGAGCATGCATCATATTATTTTTATTTTTATTTTTATTTTTATTTTTATTTTATTTTATTTTTTTTGGTGATTGCTGGAGGCAAGGTAAGCCTTTCAAAATTCAATTAGTTGCATGCATCTAGTTCAAATTGCATAGAACCCTTTGATTGAAAATTTTTTATGCATATTTATATTAAATCAAATTAAGGGCACAACCCAATTAAACAAGATAAGGTGGAGATTTAATCATCCTTCCTTAGCCCACAAACAATCAACCAGTATCCTATATTGACCTAAGCCTTTAATTTTAAAATCAATTAGACATCAGCCCTAGGAACTCGAGCTCAATAGGATAAGAAACCCTAAGAGTTGAACTATGTTAAGGTTAGTCAATTTGACTGGTGTCTAGGAAAGTGGTTTAGGAATGACTGGGCTCGAAGGAAGGTGGTTTCTAATTGATTCCATTCACTTACCTGGCCAAGCATAATTGGTATTTAAGACAAGTAACGGGGGGACTCCCACTGACCTTATACTTACCTGGCTAGTTGATTGACTAATCCTACACTTGGAGGGCTTGAAGGTGACCTTGGCAGTTAGGAGCTGTTTAGATTTAAGATAACCTTTAGTTAGGATTGAGTAATCAACTTGATTGCTAACCAACATCAAATCTAATTAAACCTAATTCTTTTCTCTCTTTTTAGTTCTAGGACTCATTAGGACCTCTTCTTTAGAACTCTTCTTTCTTTCTTCTTCTTTCTCCTACAAAAATAAAATAAAATAAAAATTAAATTTAACTAACTAAAAAAATATTAAAAATAATAATTAAATTAAATTAAATTAATAAATAAAATAATTAATATAATAAAATAATAAAAAAATATAAAAAATTTTTAAATTTTTTTTTGAACAACACGATAGGGTTGCACTAGTGCATGCACGGTAGAAAATCACTTTACCTGATCTAGTTGAACCCAACCATAAAATTAAAAGGCTGAATTGTATTAAATTCGATAACCAAATGGCTGAAAATTTTAGAGAACCACCTAAGTAAATGAAAGAATACTTTATTCCTTCTACCTATAACCCATTGACTTGTATCCAATTACCTAAAATTCATGCTATCCACTATGAGATCAAGCCGACTACAATTCAGATGCTTCCATCTTTCTATGAGAACATCAATGAAGATCCTTATAAACATCTGGATGAATTCTTAGAAATCTGCTCTATGGTGAAAATTCAAAATTTAACTAATAATGCCCTTAGACTAATTTTATTTTCCTTATCATTAAAAGACAAAGCCAAGTACTGGCTTGGGACAATAGGAAGATCAATTAAAACTTGGGCTGACTTGCAAAATAAATTTCTTAAAAAATTTTATCCCATAGGTCGAACCAATACTATGAGGCGAGCTATCACTGAATCTGCTCAGCTTCCAGGGGAACAGATTCACGAGTCATGGGAGAGACTTAAGGAACTTTTTAAAAAATGCCCACACCATGGTTTGTCTAAGTGGCAAATAGTTCAAGCTTTCTATGAGGGTTTACGAGACCAATACAAATAGATAGTAGATGCATCCTATGGAGGTGCATTCATGAACAAGAGTGAGCACGAAGCCTATACCTTATTTGAAATCCTGAGTGAAAACTCAATTAACCATGCTTCGTTGTCTTTCCACCAAACCTAGGTAGGGATCCATGAATTTAAACATCTAGAATCTAGTCATAAGATTGATTTAAATTTGATAAATAAAGTGGACTTTCTTGCTAAAAAATTAGATCAAGTCCTAACCCTAGGTCAACAATCTCCTGCACAATTCACATCATCTTCTAATTATTAGGAGATTTGTTCAATCTGTGCTAGCCCAACCCATCATGTGAGTGAATGTCCTATGACTACATAATTTTCATCTTTTATCCAAGAACAAGTCTAAGCTGCTAAAGGCTACTCCAAGCCGGTTAATGATCCATTTTCAAATTCATATAATCTAGATTGGAGCAACCACCACAATTTTTTTTGGACATCTTAATAGACTCAGGCTCAGACCCAAATTTTATCGGTACAAAATTATCAAAATAGATCCCAATACCAAAATTATGCCTATAACAGAGGTCAGCCTAGTAAGCCTTTCCAGCCACCATATCATAATCAGCCCTCATACCCACCTCCTCAATAGACCAATCTAGCTGATGATAGATTTAACCAACTTCAACAATTGATTCTGACTCAACAGCAATCTATCGCCAGACTAGAAGCTCAAATAGGATAATTAGTTGAGTCTAACATGAGGAGAGAATTAGATCAACTACCAAACCTACCAATTTTAAACAACCCACCTAATGTCCACCAACGACCTGGACCAAGTTATCAATTTAGTGTCTCACTTAAGAATCCCCAATCTGAGAATACCAAAGTAATTTCTGAACTTAAAAGCTATAGGATTCTTATGGACCCATACCAAGATCAGGTAAGAGAGGCTAGAACTGATGCTAGCCAAAATAAAAATTTAGAGGAACTGGTTAGTACTGAGATTAACCATATAGAAGAACCCAAGCTAGAAATTAGTACTGATGCTAGTTCCAATTTAAATGAGATAGAAATAGAGAAAAAGAGAATAGATGATTTACTCGAGACTTATAAACCTAATGTCCTATTCCCTTCAATCCTAGAAGCCGGTTCTTCTTACAAAAATCAAGAGGCATGTAATGAAATATTAATGGAGTTATTTAAGCAAGATCATATTAATTTACCTTCAGAATTAAAACAGCCTTTAGTCACCATTCCAGCATCCATTGAATCAAACTTAACTCCTAAAACTCCATTCATGAGTATTTTAGAAGAACAAATAGGAGAATTTCTTAATAAATATGGGTCTGAGAATGGAATCATAAATTATATTCTTAAAATTAACAATGAATATATCAATAATGGGATTATAAATCAACTTTTTGAGATTGGTAATTCAAAATTGTTGGAATTTGTCAATCCAATATTTGACACAGGATAGTAAGCTGCATTGTGTCTAGCTGAAGATGGTAAACTTAGCGCTTATTAGGAGGCAACCTAATATTTAGTTTTTATCTAATTTATCTTTTTAGTTTATTTTTTTTTAAGATAATTTGAATAAGTTGGAGGGAGAGCTCAAATTTTCAAAGGCATGTGCTGGACCAGAAATATACTGAGTTAGGTGTATTCTTCCATGTTCTTTATTACATCATTTATTTTTTCTTCTCCATTGAGGATAATATCGATTAAGTTGGGGGGAGAGAAAAATAAAAATTTTAAAAATTTTAAGTCCTCAAAAAGGTTAGTATTTAGTATTTAGACACCTGATTATGCTTAAGAATCGAATTAAACTAAGCATTTTTAAAAAAAAATTGATGCACAGATTAGAGAATCTGTGAGATATTGAGAAATCAAGTATTATGAAAATTCAATAAAGAGTTAAGTCTAGAATATAAAATATTTTTTCTTGGAGCATTTCTAATTATTTCTACTAGCATCAAAGAAAAGTCTACTTTTTATAGGCTTGTGTAGGATAACTATACGTTTCTTTATATAACAAATTTGTTTTAATAAAATAGTTTCCAAGTACTTCTCACTGAGTAATCGGGCCTCTTTGTCTAAGCAAGCATTGAGTTTTGCATCAAAAGATGGGAAGGGCAAAGAAGCTCGTTGTAAAGCTAGTCTTAACTCGTAGTCTGCTTGATTCGAGCTAGTAAGCTCGAGGGATATTCTATACCTAGTGCCCTAAAGCCAACTGGTTTGGGAGTTATTAGCCCAAGACTTGCTACATGGATCAAATAGAAAGCTTAAGGGGTTAAGACACACAATAGTGATACAACATTAAAAAAAATATATATTAATTTTTCATCGAGTAACCGAATTCCGTTGCCTAACTAAGCAATGATATTCGCATCAAAAAGTGGACAATGTAAAAATAAAAATCAATAAATGAAGGACGGAAGTAGCAATACACTTGTCTATATGAAAGTTTAGACAAATCAGAGATAAAGATTGGATAATTTAGAAGAAGTTCTAAAAAATTTAATATTCTTCACTTAATTTTTTTATTGATAAGTATTAATATCCTAATGATATGTCTCATTTAAGCTCTACTGAATATCAATGGCTATTTTGAAAACTATTTAGGTAAAATTCAAAATTTTAAAGTTAAAAGGTATTTAAAACTAAATTCTTTATTTACTCGAGGATGAGCAAAGCTTAAGTTGGGGGGTGTGATAAGCATCATAAATTCACCAATAAAAGTATTAATTTATTAATTAATTTATATTAATTTTTAAAAATTATTAATCAATTTTTATATATTTTTTAAGAAATTTATATTTTTATTAATTAAAAAATTAATTAAAAAATAATAAAAATTAAAAAATAAAATTTTATTATAAATGGAAAGAGCTTATTTTTTTGATCACAACGAAATAAATTTTGAGTAAAATAAAGCTAAAATAGAAAAGATATAAATTTTTAAAGAAATAAAATAAATAAAATTTAAATAAAAAAGAAAATGGCTCAGCCGACTCTGCAAGCCAAGTCAAGCCATCAAAGTTGACTCAGCCATTGAAGCCATCAGCCAGTCTATGATCTAGGCATGGACCACCAGCTCAGCAAAAACCGACAAATCAAGGCACGACACATGGTGGACCTAGACCCTTAAAGGGTCCATAGAAATTTATCGTGGCTCATAGGGTAATTTGGTCTTTTCACTTGGCAACAGAGGTGCTGATTGGCTATGGTGTGCGGTGCGGCTGATCCATGCGGTCCATGGGAATAGTAATTGCACGATCGGACGACTGTGGTTGATTGCGGTCAAGATCGGATGGTGGTGGTTATTTTCGGGTTTGATTCAAATTCTATTAGCGATCTGGCACGATCCGATGGCCAAAAAACCAAGTGATGAAGATCCAATGGTCCAAAATGCTCCTGATGGTGATAAGGACTCCTGATGCATGATTTGTGGCCAGATTTCCTCTATCAACATGCGATCGGATGGCCAGAATTTAATCCGACTTAATCTAGGCCGATACTCATCCGATTTTGATGATTTTTGGATCGTTCGATTTCTATTTACAGTCAAATTTCATCTAGAGTAGTAGAATTCATCTAGAACTTCTTTTAATCCAATTTTTATTTAGATTTCTTTATATTTTGATGATCAAAGAGTCCCTTAGTCCCATATTGCCCAAAAGCAAACTCTCCAGCCCTCCTGGCTCTATAAAAAGGACCTCAGGCCTCCAGAAATCAACATCTCCAATCAAGGTGAAGCTTTGGTATAGGGTGAAGCCAGGCTATGGGTTAAAGGCTGCTTTGAAGCAATGGGTGCCGAGAAAAAGAGTCGAGCTTCTACACCATCTTTCTGCCAATGTCGATCCAAGATCAGAGATCAGGCTATTTTATTCTTTTTAAATTTTATGTATTTAAATTCTAAAATTTTAATTAATAAAAATTTTATTTTTACATTTTAATTTCTTACTTTTTATTGGAATTTAATTTTTATACTTTAATTATTACTTTTTATTTTATTACAAGTAGATGCTTAAATCTAATTAGTAGATCTAAGTACCAAGTTTAAATTTCTGCATCTTTTATTTTTTATTTTTAATCTTCCGACTTCACTTTTGATTCCAAAACTCAAATCATTTTCTTTTTCTTTTCAAAAATCAAAGATTTCAAATCTAAAATACTACCTTTCCTATGGATTTGATCTGACTCATTGCTATCTACGCATTTTCAATTATTTTAAGAAGTTGGATTAAACTGATAAACACGATGTCTTAACGACAACATCGCGATTCTATCACCAATCATTTAAGTAGTAGATGATTGGAATTAGTATATGAATTATCTAATAATAATAGTAATTTGGTTGTTTCATCATAAAAGTTTTATCTTCCTTCAATGAACTCCTAAATTATGATGAAGTCCTTGCAACCATAATCAATCGGTAAAGAAAGATTTATCAGATGGTTCTTAAATTATTCATGATCAAATGATAAGTTATTAATAAGGATGATAACTTATCAAGTGTAGTCGCTGTATGCCATATGCATTGGTTATCCTCATAACCAAGTGGTGTGGAGACACTGGTATGGCATCCAGATGGCATGTAAGAGTACATCTGCATTGAACGTGATCAATGTAGCACTCTACTATCAAGAGTAGCTAGCTAAGGCTAATGGGTATAAGTGTCTCTCTGACCTGAGATCATCATGGTGACTTGCGAGCAACTCACTATACTTTGATGCTGGACTATCTGTATTTCTAATATAGATGATGGAAGGTTTTTAGGTACAATCAAGTACTTGTAGAGTCGGTGTGTGAGTCAAGATGGGATTGACCACTCTTGATTAACCTCAGGAAGAAAATGTCTTACTGTATTTCAATTTAGCAAAACCTAGGCCTGGGTAATCCTCGTGAGGTGTCATGAAATTTGCAAAATTTTGAGATACAATAGAAATAACTTGTATGAGTGTTTGATAGCATACTCAAAGTCATCTTGAGCATTATTGATCATAGGGATGAATTATACAATAACCATGGGTCAGGGTTCTAAGAATGTTGCTTTGCATACATTGGATCTATCCGGACGTTGGAAACCATTGCTAAATGGCAACTTCAATTAGTACAGGAATTGATTCATATGCTATCAACTTAGGTTTGAACCTATGGGGTCACACATATTAGAGCTTATAATCTGATCGGATGGTTAATCGATGATTGAGAATCATTTCGAGGTTAAACATTCAATGCGATTGATGTTTGACCTACTGCAAGTGTTACAGGAGGATCAATTAGTAATTGGATTGCTAATTAGCTCAATTTGATTGAGCGATCAATTTAAGATCAAGTCTAATTGAATTAAATTTAATTAGACTTAGTTTAGATTTAATTAAATTAAGTCTAATTAGTTTATTGGATAAGCCAATTGCAAGAAAAAAATAATTTCTTGTTTGACTAGGACTTGGGTGCACCTAATTGACTTAGGATTTAAATCAGATTGAAATCTTAATTTAGTCTGATTTAATTTGGCTCCTAGTTGGACTAGGATCATCTTTAATTGAATTATATTTAATCTAATTTAAATAAAATTTAAATTAGATTTAAAATAATTTTGATCTAGTCAAATAAGAGGAGTCTTAATTGGACTGGGACTCTCTCTCTTTCACTTGCGCCTAAGAAAGCCCATGCTATATTTTAATTCCAAATTTTTTCTATGTATTCCCATGTCCAAGAAGGCCTTCCACACCCACTATTCAGAAAATTTGGGAATTTATTTTGACTTGATCAAAATTAGAAGGAAGTTAGAAATTATTTTCTACTTGGAAGAGTCTTCTTTGACCCAAACTCCTCCCTTCCTTGTGCGCCAACTCTACCCACGCCTCTCTATCTTATTCAGCCCTTTTTCCCTTAGTTTTGTGCATGAGAATCAGTGGTTATATGAAAAAATAAGTGGGAGGGGAGTCCCCATAGAAGTCCTTCGACTAGGTTTTAACCTAGTTTTGCAATATAAAGGTGGAGTCCTCTTATGAGATGGTTTGAGGATGTGAAAAATCCTAAAAAAATCATGAAAAATTAGAGAAGAAGGAGGAGAAGGCATGGAGGATTTGTAGTGCCATGATTCTTAGAGAAGAGCCATCAATCAAGACATCAAAGGTAGATGTCTTGAAGAGATAAGGTAAGCGAAGATTATCTTCTCTTATATTTTTCTTTTATGTTTCTCTCTTCCTATTTTATTTATGATTTTTATATGATAAAAATGTAAGAGAGAGAGAGGATTTAGGTGTGAGGATGAGTGCTCCAAGTTGTTGGGGCAAGGTGTTAATTTTTGGACATGATCTGATCATGTCCTGATGAGAGAAGGAGAAGAGAAGAAAGGTCTTCTCTTAGGATTTCTTGGAGAATCATTCCTCTCTAATTTTTGTTAGATTTTTATATGAATAAAATCAAAAATCTTATATCTAGAAACTTAATAAAAATGATAGAGCAGAAGGTCTCCTCTTGTCCTAGCATAGAGATGTTTTCAGGACATCAACCATTGATATCATGAAGGAGAAGATTTATCTTCTCTTAGGATTTATGTTTTCTTGATTTTATTTTTTGATTTATGAAAGATCCAAGGGTTGGATTTCTCCCTCATTCCTCCTCATATTCTTCATCTCTTGGATTGTCCAAGAGATCTAAAGAACATGTATTTGATTAACCATCAGGAGGGATCCGCGAGAAGCCAACACTTCAAGCGGATCTTCATTCGACGAACCTCCAATCTGTGTTGCAGGTTCGTATGGATCACCTGTAGAGGCTAGATGCTTGTGCAGCTCTAAATGCAATAATGGATTCAACTGTAGAGTTCTCGATCTATGCAAAGGTAAGAGATCTGATCTCTTGATGACCTAGATGTGATCTAAGGTTAGATCTAGAATTATTCTAGATCTAGGTATTGATGTGATCAATACCACTTATAATTAATTTAATTTTAGATTTATATTTACATCATAACATATTATAGATCCTTGATGTAGGGTTTTGTAATTTGATTACATGCATGTTGTAGATTAAATAGTTTAATCTATATCTTTCACTGCTCTATATTTTGAAAAAGTTTTAAAATCTATACATGAAATCCTGCATATTTTCTATTAGTAGTATCAGAGCATCTATGTTCTATTATAATATGTTTATGTATGCTTTAGATTAAATCTAAAAATTAAAGTTAATTAAAGATTGCACATACTACCATAAGGTTGTCCCGTTGTAAGGTTAACTCCTTATAATGAAAAGGTTGTCCTAGTATGTGCTGATCTAAATCAAAATCATGAATTATTTAGATTAGATCTAAGAAAATTTATGTTTTAATTTTTTGATTTAAATCTAAAATTTAATAGATATTAGATCTATTTTAGATTATTTATATTAAATCTAAATAATATCAGGATTGCACATACTGCCATAAGGTTGTCCTGCTGTAAGGTTTACCCCTTATAGTGAAAAGGTTGTCCTAGTATGTGCTGATCTGAGAAACCTAAATCATAAATATATTAGATGAGATCTAAAGTGATTTATGATTTATTTTTAAATTTTAAATCTAAATTTAAATGGTTTATGATCTGATTTTGATCATTTAGATGTGATCCATGTGATATGTTTCATATTTAGATCTAGATCTTTATGTTGCATATATTGGATATGTAGCTTTTATTTTTGAATCCAGAATGAATATGTATGACATATTTATCTTGTAGAATTTTAAATTATGAAATTACTTTCTACAAAATACTAGATTTGAAACCCTAACATGATCTAAATAATGAAACAAGTCAGATCTAAAACTATGCATTGAATATGATTCAATACAATTTGAAAATATTTCAAACAATAAAATCAGAAACTAGTTCTGAGATTTCATAAACCTAAACCCATAAGACTTGAACTTAATTGAGAATTAAGTGATTGTTTAGGATCTAGGTTTGTGATTTGAAGATCCTAAGATAATTTCATAATACATGGGTTAAAGGGAAATGGGTTAGCTTTGATCAGATCCTTAACTGGATTAGACCTTGGTTTAGAATAAATATGAACATAGTTAAAAAATTGATCAAACCTAATTAATAGTTAATTAAGATTATGTCATTTCTATAGATCTCTTCAATAGTTGTAGTTGATCAAAGTTCATACATCTAACAAATGGATGTTGATCGTGGCTCAGTGGTCGAGCACGAGTCTTTAGGCAGACCAAATCAAAATTGACAAACCAATTGGTGTCTAAGGTAAGTCTGGCATCCTAGATCGATAGTTTTTAATTGGTAGCATGCTTACCTGGCCATTTCTGATGGTGTCTAAGGCAAGCCTTGGTAGACCCTTCTACCGATCTCACTTATCTGGCTAATGTGGTTAATCAAATTTTTGATTAGGTTGCTCATTGATTCATGCTAACCAATGTTATGTAGGAAATCAGTGAGACTGATTTTATTCAGTAAGATTGATTTAGGTGCCCATGGATCATAATTGATCGTAGTCCTCGTTAGTGACTTGCAAAGTTAGTGGGAGGACTTGACTTGGCGAAGTCAGTGGGAGCAAATTGGTCCATGTCCTTTCTATTCTTAAATTACTAATAATTTAAATTTTTTAAATTTATTAGGTCCTTAAAATGATAAAGTTATGGGGATAATGGAGTCTTAGCCTCCCATTAAGGTGTTTGATAATGGGTCCATTAACTCAATAATCATTAGAGGCCCAAAGGCCTGGTGCTTGTTGACTAATGGTGTTATCATCCATCATATGACGACTTGGATGTGTCTCTCTAATGATGGTTGGGTTGGCCAACTAAAGTTGGGCCTGATCATTCATTGGTTGGATGCATCAAGTATGGTCATGTTAATGGTTGGACCTAATTGGACCCATTTCTGAGAAGGCCAAAGCCAACTGATCAAGGCCTGGGGCAAAATTAAAATTACTAAAACTTATTTGGAGAAATAATTGATTATGAACCTACCCTTAGATGTACATGAGTGGGTCAACCAAAGTTAGGCTCGTGTGTAGTCTATGTAGATTCTAGTACCTATTAGAAAATTAAAGTAATTCCTCGAATTGGAGGTAGAGGCTACCGGTTTGAATAAAATAGTGGGAGAACCTTTAGACTAAAGTCCAAGTCTTTAGGCTTAAAATGATTCATGTACAATAGGTCATTGTTCTTTATTAAGGCTAAATCCTAATTGCTCCTATCACTATTAGACAGTAAAGACTTATGGACCCAACTTCGATAATCAATATCGAAAGATGAATATTGGTTGAGCAGTATGAATGGAATCGTATTAGAATTTCTGAGCCTAGTCAAAATAATTAGTCCAAGATTAACCCAAATCAGGCATAATACTTCTAATGTCTGAAATAGGATCATAGGAAGAAGATTTATCTTGCTTTCCTTAACCACAATAGGCTGAACAGGAGAAAGGAGCAAAAGTTGCTCATTAAAAATGTTATATGATAACACTTTAAAACTTCTCTGTATGTAATTCTACTACCTGGGTATTAGATACCAGTGGTCTTATGCAATTCATTGCAAGGACTTAAGGTAGGTGGAATGTACACACCCTAGTTAGATTATGTTATGGATGTCTATGTTTGGCATTATAGGCATAGTCATATCGACAAAAATAGGATAAACGAATTAGCTTGAGAGGAAAATCTTGATATCAATGATTGTGAATTATTGATAGCCTGTGAATCTTGTCTTCTTGGGAAGATAACAAAGTCACCTTTTATTGGAAAAGGTGAAGGAGCCGATAATGTTCTAAATCTCATACATAGTGATATATGTGGACCTTGAACTTAAGTGCTAAAGGAAGACATTAATATTTCATTACAGACGACCTATCTAGGCATGGGTACATCTAGGATGAATAATTTGAAATGTTCAAATGATTCAATAATGAAAAAGAAAAATAAAATGGATAAGGTATTAAAACTCTTCGATTAGATCGAGGAGGCAAATACTTATCTAGTGAGTTTGTGACATATCTAGGAGAGAATAGGATTCTCTCTCAGTGGATTTCTTTTTGGAATAGTGTATCTAAAATGAGAAATTGAACTTTATTAGATATGGTTCAATCTATAATAGGGTATACTTATCTGTCTGCTGCTGGGTTGTGCTCTTGTGACCATTTTTTTTTACTCTGAATATTTATATCGAGTTAATCTATTGCATTGACTCCATATGGGATGTGGATCGAGCATAGACCTAGACTCTCTCACTTTCAGGTTTGGAGTTGATCAACCTATGTTGTATATTTGCACATAGATAAACTTGGATCCTTGTCTAATAAGTATTTAAGGATTATTAATTCTGCTATGCTAAAGAACATAAGATGTTTATCAGCAGTAGGGCATTCCTTTTAAAAAGGAGTTTCTTAGAGAAGAAACTGATACCTATCAAGTTGAACTTATAAAAGTTTGACTGATAGAAAAGAACCAATGCTATCTGTTAAACCTACAGAACTAAATTTGATTAGATCAAATCTGGAGCCCATTAAAGTATCACCTATAAGGAGATCCGATACAGTACCGTGTTAGCCAGATAGATACTTCAGTGTCTAGGTCTGAGATGGCGATCATATTGAGTTTGATGAGAACAACAAGAATCCGATCACCTATAATGATACAGTATAGCAGCCTAATTCTAAGAAGTGGCTTAGAGCCATATAATCCAAATTGAAGTCTATGAAAATCAATAGTGTATGGACACTAGTTGATCACCTAAAGGAATAAAACCCATTGGATGTGAATGAATTTTTAATAGGATCAGAATAGCACAGATGGAAAGGTAAGGACCTATAAAGCCCATCTAAGTATCATCTCAGAGTTCGAATATACATTCTGAATGTATATCTTAATTATGAACAAAGACAAACTCTGCACTTATTATTGGGCAAAATATTTTATAGTGTTAGTTCTTGTGATGTTTGAGGATGAAATTCTCTTAATCCAGAATAGCATTCCAACATTGTAAGGAATAAAGATTTAGTTGTCATCTTATTTATCCATATACGAGATTAGACATGGTATACTCACTAGAGGTAGTGAGCAGATACCAGTCTGATCCAAGTAAGAGCTACCAGAGTATTGTATAGAAAATCCCTAAGTATTTAAAAAATACTAAGGTCTAATGACTCAAATATGGAAGTACTAACTTAAAATATATGAATATTTTAATTTCAGTCAGAACAAGATGATAATAAGAGAATATCGACTCATACCCTAATTGTAGGAGCAATCTGCTGGAAAGGTTCCAAGCAGGATACTTTAGCCTATTCAATTAGTGATGTAGAGTACATCATGAAATATGATGCTGCCATATAAGCTGTGTAGTTACTGAGGTTCATTAGCAGATTGGGAGTGGCACTCTCCACCCATGGTCCAGTTTTGTCGTAGCACTGAAGTCATAGCTCAGGCTAAAGAATCGAAGGACCAGCA